>VMDO01000698.1:0-119742 GCA_007922755.1 Pedetes capensis
ACAGATCTGTCCTAGAAGAAGTACAACCAGAGTGCTCCTTGGAAGCAAAAATGGCCAGACTGCGTCTTACATATTTCAGACATGTAGTCAGGAGAGAACAATCCCTGGAGAAGGACATCATGTTTGGGAGAGTGGCAGGTCAACGCAAAAGAGGAAAACCCTCCACCAGATGGATTGACACAGTGTCTGCAACAATGGGTTTAAACATAAATAAGATCGTTTGCCTGGCACAGAATCGGCAAGTGTTTCGATCTGCTGTACATAGGGTTGCTATGAGTCGGACTCGACTCGACAGCACCTAACAACAACAAGAAGACTAAGAGTGAGCAGCATATGTCTAAACATAAAAAGGTTATGGAATTAGTCATGCCTATTGCAAATCTGTGTTTCCAATCTTTGTCTTCCTCCAGATCCTTAATCTCATGCAAACATCCAATAGGTGCTGCAAATTCAACATATCCAAAATTAGAGATCATCTATTCCACTAGCTTATCCCCAAATCTGCTTCTCTTCTATTTCAGATAACAGCATTGCTGGTCACCCAGTTACTTGTAATAGAAACCTCAGTCATTCTCTTTCATCGCCATCTCTTCATTATCATCTCTGCTGTCCAGTTCTATCCATGTTTTGTTTGTTTGTTTGTTTGTTTGTTTTTTTGTGGTATTTGGGGGTTGAACCCAGGGCATCACATACACTCTGCAATCACTCTACTACTGGGATGCACTCTCAGCCCATTTTTGGTTTTTTAAATTTTGAGTCAGGATCTCACTAAGTTACACAGGCTGCCTCTGGCCTTAAACTCCTGATCTTCCTGCCTAAGCCTCCTGAATCACTGGGGTTACAGGTGTGTGCCACCCTGCCTGAATTCTATCCATGCTTTCTCCACATTCTTTTGATTCCATTCTCAGGATTCTTTCTCTCTCTTTCTCTCTCTCTTTCTTTCTTTCTTTCCTTCCTTCCTTCCTTCCTTCCTTCTTCTTCTTTCTCTCTCTCTCTCTTTTTCTTTCTTATTTTTTCTTTCTTCTTTCTCTTTTGTTGTAGGAGGGGGCTTAACCCAGGGCCTTGTGCATGTTTTGCAAGTGCTCTACCACTGAGCTATACCCTTAGCCTATATTTTACTTTTTAAGGTTGAGACAGAGTCTCACTAAGTTACACAGGCTGCCTCTGACCTCAAACTTGTGATCCTCCTGTCTCTGCCTCTGGAGTCACTGGGATTACAGGTATGGGACACTGTGTCTTAATTCCCACTGTCACTTTGACTTAGTTCCTGATGTACTATCCTTACTAGTATCCCTCATGTAGTCTGTCCTCCTATTCCCAATCCATCATCTATAATTCTAATTAAGGAAATCTGATTGTAACCTTTCCCTGATTAAAAACTCTTAATAAATGGGATATAGTGGCACATGGCTGTAATCCCAGCATTTGGGAGGCTGAGGCAGGAGAATGGACAGCAAGTTTGAGGTCAGTCTGATCTATATAGTGAGTCGCAGGCCAGACGGGACTACAAAATGAGACACTATCTCAAAAAACAAACAAACCCCTCTCAATTATAGGGAGAAGAAAGTTTGATCTCCTTAGCATGACATCATGCAAGGCCCTTGCTGACCTGGCCTCCGTATGTTAGCCACATCACCTCCACACATCTATCTTAACAGAGCACATAATTTCTCTTTGTTCTCCAACTCACTCTGCACTTTCACGCTTGATTCATTATAAAGACTGAGCAATAGTATTGCACTACTAAGCTCATAAGCCTAGGTGATGTAGGGTGGTCGAAGGGGGAAGTTGAATATGAATGATGCGGGCTTGCTATACAAAAAGGAATAGACATGGCAATGAATCTTTGGTAAATTATGATGTCCTCACATAAGGTATGATTCAAGGAACTATCAGATAAGCTGGGCTTACTTCAAGGAATTTATAATCTGATTAAAGAAATGGGTCACAGATAGCCAGGCAAATAATATGACTGGTTTTCTCAGGTTTCTTATAAAACATTAGATGTTTAACTTTACAGTCACAAATATACATTAAAAGACACCAGATAATTAATAAGAAGTATGAAATGGGTACTTAAGCCAGGTGTGACAAGAATTCAGAGGAGGAAGAGTTATTTTGGGAGAGAGTTCAGTGTAGGTTTCAGAATTGACAGAACTCAAAGCCTGAGAAAGCTGTAAGAAGCAAAGATAAGGAATAGGCTTTTAACTATAGGGAAGACACAAATAAATGTAGAGAAGGAGGTGTTCAACCTTGAAGGATGTGGGTAAGATCAGCAAGAGGTCAGGAATATTACATGCCAAGCTTGATCCCCCAGGCATACTTCATTCTGCTGGGAATGGGGAGCCACTGAAGTTTTTCTTAAGCATGCCCAGCTCACGCATGTCATCCCAGCTACTCAGGAGGCAGAGGCAGGAGAATTGCAGGTTCAAGGCCAGAGGCAGCCTAAATAGCTAAGGGAGACTCTGTCTCAAGATAAAAAAATTAAAAATGGGCTGAAGGTGCAGCCCAGAGGAAAAGCACTTGTAAAGTATGTGCAAGGCCCTCTTTTCAACCCCCAACTACCACACACACACACATACACACACACAGTAAATGAAATTCTGAAAGATGGAGTATCTAGAAGACCGAGGGCAGGTGCATAACCATGAGACTGCTCAAATTTAGGGCCATGACAAGGTATAGAGAAGAAAATAAAAAATGAAAAGTAGAATTAGGTTCATGACGTAAGAGACATGGTGACAGAGGTTAAAGCCTATATTCACACACTTAAGCTCTGCAGATTTTAATAATGTATATTTGGATATGTCCTAAGCAATTTTGCAGCTTTTTTGGTGCTTGGTGGTTGAGACAGGGTCTCACTGTGTTGCCCAGGCTGGTCTTCAACTCCTTGGCTCAAGGGATCCTTCTGCCTCAGCCTCCTGAGTACTAGGCCTATAGGAATGTGCTACTGCATCCACTTTCCTGTGGGAATTTTCTTTTTTTCTTTTTGGTACTGGGGGATTACCAGGGAGCTCCCCCACTGAGAATTGAGCTATACCCCACACCCCTTTTTTATTTTTTATTTTAAGACAGGGTCTCATCAGATTGTACAGGTTGCCTCTGACCTTGAATAGGCAACCCTCCTGCCTCAGTTTCCCAAGTCACTGGGATTATAGGGATGTGTCACAGTGCCCAGCTCATGCAGGCACTAAAAAGCCCACTTGAGTACTCCAGAGGAATGTCCATGTGGGATTCTTCCTTCATCCTTAGCTTGTACTGTTACCAAATGTGGGTTATTCCTTAGCTCTAAGAGTTTTGGACTACTACCATGGTTATTTCCTTAGTCTATGTTGGGAAATCACAAAATTTCTCCAAAGGCTTGTTGCTGGTATTAAGTGCTGTTGATTGTAGCTAAATCCTTGACAGCCCAAAAGAATATACTGCCTATATAACTTTAAATGAGCATTTATTTTAGAACATAATCGTGTTGATTCAACTTTTGTTTTTCAGTCCTGGAGGGCTGAACACAGGGCCTTGTATATACCTTGCAAGTGGTCTACCACTGAGCTGCACTCCCAACCCCTTTTTAATTTTTTATCTTGAGACAGGGTCTCACAAAATTACACAGGCCACCACTGACCTTGAACAGGCAACCCTCCTGCCTCCAGCTCCTGAGTCACTGGGATTACAGGTGTGTGCCATGGTGCCCAACTTTTGTTGTTGTCGTTGTTGTTAGTTGCCGTAGACTCGGTATCTGACTCATAGCGACCCTCTGTACAACAGGGGAAACACTATTGTCAGTGCTTCTCTGCTGTTCATAGGGTTTTCAATGGCAGATTGATTTTGGGAGGGGGTTGCCAGGTCCTTCTCCCAAGCCTACAGCTTCTGGTGTTCCCAGGTGGTCTCCCATTCAGGTACTAACCAGGCCTGACCCTGCTTAGCTTCTGAGATCTGACGGGATCAGATGCCACAGGGCTACAGCTGCAGGCTGCCCAACTTTTAGATCTAACTTTTTATAGAAGAGTCAAAGTTAATGGTAAACTAGTTTTTAACACTTTTCTAGTCCTTCTGGAAAAGTCTAGTCCTTCTGGAATAGTGCCAATTAAACTCTCTGAATTTCTATTATTCAGGGATGACTGAGTGCTCTCTGGTTTACATCATTTCCTTAGCAGCCAAATAATAAGATTGTTTGCCTTCATAGCCCATGAAGAAAAATAAACTTTAAAATCCCAGCACAAAAATCCCCAGTAAAAGCCAGTAGAGGGCACTATTTCATAAAACAAACACAAAGTCATTGTATTTATTCGTACATCTCTCTTATACTTGGGAAAGCTAGCAAAAAATTAGCTCACTGCCACAGCTACTCTTAAAAGCCAACTGACTGGCATGATAAACTGATTAGTAATTGGGGTTATGCCTGCAGCCAGAGCACTGTGGCGTCCCATCCATCAGATCTTGGAAGCTAAGCAAGGTTGGGCCTGGTTAGTATTGGATGGGAGACTGCCTAGGAACACCAGATACTGTAGGCTTGGAAGAAGGACCTGGCAACCCACTCCCTCAAAAAATCAATCTGCCATTGAAAACCTTATGAATAGCAGAGAAGCACTGACAATGGTGTTTCGTCTGTTGTACATAGGGTCACTATGAGTGGGATACTGACTTGACAGCACCTAACAACAACAACATATATTCTCAAATCTAATCTGCATCCTTTCAACAGTTTTAGAGCACTGAAAAGCAGATGCTGATTAGAACCATGGGTGGATTAGATTGGAAAGCAATAATGAGCCTTCTAGGTTGCTGATCAAATCTGATTGGCACACTATTTAATCTGCATCTGATTTTTTAGCTCTCTAAAACTATTGAAAGGGTATGGATTAGATTTAAGAATATATAAGTACATTTTTTCCTAGTTACAGTCTTAAGAATTATTTTGAAAATATAGCATTATAACATACATACAAAAATACATACATATTAAGTGTACAATTCAAATTTTTTCAAACTAAACACCATTATGTTGTCAGCACTCAGAGTTTTTGTTAAATTTAAATTTAATTTTTTTGTTTTTCAGTGGTGATGATGGAACCCAGGGCTTTGTGCATGCTAGGCAAGCACTCTAGCAATGATCTACATCTCCTGCTCCAAAACCCAAATTTTAAAAAATACACATTAAGTATTATTTTTGGTTGGTTTTTCTTTTGTTTTGAGACAAGGTCATGCTATATAGTTCAGGCTGGTCTTAAACTTGATGTGATCTCCTTCCACAGCCACCCATGTGCTGGGATTACAGGTATGTGTCACCATACCTGGCAAAGCACTGTTTGCAAGTCATCTTTTTTTAACTTTCAAGAGAAAAAAGTAATGTTTTACTTTGGATATTTGGTGGTATAGCATGTAACTTTAAAAGCAATATGCCCCTTTTGACTATCTTCCATGACTTTCAATACCACTTGTGGGAGGCATTATACATGACTCCCCCAAATTGTCCATATCCTAATCCCTAGAACATACTCATATGTTGTGTTACGTGATGAGACAGACTTTGCAGATGTAGTAAAGCATTTTGAGATGGGAAGATTATTGTGGACTACTGGGTAGGCACTATGTAATCCTTGTTGTTGTTGTTAGGTGCCGTCGAGTCGGTATCCAACTCATAGCAACCCTCATAGGGTTTTCAATGGCTGATTGTTTCGGGATTGCCTTGGGAGTGGATTGCCAGGTCCTTCTCCCATTTTTGCAGTGCTGGGAATTGAACTCAGGACCTCAGAGACTGCAGCGCAGTGCTCTACCCACTGAGCTAAATCCCAGCCCTATGTAATCCTAAGGGTTTTTTTGTTTGTTTTTTTTAAGTGAAAGAGGGACTCAGGAGAACTAGAGAAGTTGTGACAAGAGAAGCAGCCGAGAGAAAGTCCACGAGCCAAGGAACCTGGACAGGCCCCATAGTATGGAAAAGGCAAGGAAATAGGTTCTCTTTTGCAGCCTCTAAAAGGCAAGCAACCCTACTGACACCTTGATTTTAGTCCCCTGAAACCATTTTTCAAACTCCTAATCTCCAGAACTATAAGATAATAAATTTGTATTGTTTTCAGATACTAAGTTTGTGGTAACAGGTTACAGCAGCAATAGGAAACTGACATACCATTTATAGTCCTCTGAGTTTGTGTCCACATAAATGTATCTTATTGCCTATTTAATAGCTTCATGTGGATATCTCATAGGCATCTCAATCATATCATGTCCCAAATTAAAACTTTACTTTTTCTTCCTCAAATATGTTTATTTCCCTACCCTTTCCCCTCTTAGTAAATGGTATAACCACCTAGAAGAGTAAGAACAAAATGTACGACAGGTACTCAATATGTTTGAAAAAGAGAGAAGGAAAGACAGACAGAAAGAAAGAATTTAATGTGATGGCATTTCCTTGCATAAAACACCTTAATGTCTGTACGTTTGGGTTGATGTGACCTTTTACTGGCTCCAAGCTAGCTTCAGGGGAACTGTTGTTGTTGTTAGGTGCCATCGAGTCGGTATCGGACTCATGGCAACCCTCACAGGGTTTTCGATGGCTGACTGATTCGGGATTGCCTTAGGGGATGGATTGCTGGGCCCTTCTCCCATTTTTGTGGTGCTGGGAATTGAACTGAGGACCTCAGAGACTGCAGTGCAGCGCTCTACCAACTGAGCTAAATCCCAGCCCTCAGGGGAACTAACTGTTCATAAACACTCTACAAATTAGAGCTTCATCATTAATTGAAATTGATCATGAACTGCAAAAGTTTGACGAGATTTGAAATTAGCTTTATAGAAAATCTCAGTGAGAGGTTAGAATGTTTAAATAGTTTCACTTGTGGTATATATGTGTGTGTATCCATATATGATAGATATATATAAAATATATACGTATAAAAAAGTTTTTGAGCCAGATCTAGCTATGTTGCCCAGACTGGCCTCGAACTTGCGATCTTCCCACCTCAGCCTTCCAAGTACCTGGGTTGTAGGCGCCACCACACCTAGTTGTGGTAAATTTATTGATGGTTGTAAAAAAGTTTTTAATATGTTGACCATCAACTCAAAGTTTCTCATCAATGACGACTCAGGAATTAAAAAATAAAGCGTTAAATTCTTCATCAGGAGCTCTGAGAGCCCATTCTCTCCTGGTGTCTCTCTGGACATCCCTGGGCCTTGGAACATCCAGTGGAGGCCAATGCCAAGCTGACTCTAACAATCAGCTCTATCTATCTTGCTTTGTCATCATCCGAAACTCCCCCAGTGCCTTCCAGCAGACGTGGCAGGGACAGGCAAGGCATAAAGCCAGGAACAGCTAAGGGACAGGGTGGATGGGTTGCACAACAGTGCTGCTGTGGTGCTGGTCTATGAAATGAATGAGGGAATGGGAGGAGTAAGAAATCCCAGATTGGGCGCAAGGCCAAAAGAACTATCCCGTTACCACGTGGGTAGGACGTGGGTTTCAGTGATTGTGTCACTGGCGTAGAGAACGCCTCCGGGTGGGAACAGAAGTTAGCAGGCCCAGGCCATCCCATTGCCTACGATGCCAAGACAACGGAAAGCACTTTGCTAAGGCTAGCACCCGGCTCCCTAAAAACCGCAAGGAAAGGGGCGGAGCAGGGGAAGCCAGCCAATCACGGAGGTCCGCGCAGGTGTCGTCTCGGAGTGTGGGCCCGGGGCGGGGCATGCGGAAAGCTGGGGGCCGGGTCGAGCGTCGAGTCATCGACCCGCTCGCCTGGGTGCGGAAGCCGCGGGCGGCCTTACCCCGCCTGCTTTCTGGCGCTCTATTCGGCTCCTGCCGGGGAAGTGCGGTGGTAGCAGCGGCCCTGGGAAGGAGCTGCTGACCTGCATCTGGTGAGAGCCGTGCCTCAGCCGGGGCCTTAGCAGAGCATCCTGCCAGACCCCGAGGCCTCCACCTCTTGGCCCCAGCCCCGAGGCGCCAGCTCCCGGCAGCAGCTTCCCCCAGCCCTGTACCCCCTGGCCCGCACCTGGGCCTCGCCGTGTGCCCGCGAGCCTACAGGACAGGGTCCCCTCGTAGGCCTCGTTCCCGGCTCTGGCAGTGGCCATCGGAGCAGACAGACTCAGTGTGGGTGCCGGGGAATAGGGTTGGGGGTGCAGAGGGAGGCCTAGCTTGATTCCATCCCCGCGGGCAGGGCTGTCCAGCAGACAGGCTGCCCTGGGGTGTAAGAGGCTGAAGTGAAAGGTGGTCTTGAAGGCCCTACCCAATCCTGAGTCTACCTTGAGTCTCGGCTTCCTGGGAAGTTTGATAGTCGTTTATCCCCTGCCTCAGTCCTGAGCACACTTATAAAATCGTTAGAATACAAGGTAATATGGTTTGCTCCACTGAAGGAGGGGTGGGGTACAGCTTAGCAATACAGATAACTGGTTGATGGACCAATAAGGAGCTCTGGAAAGAGAGGCCAAACTGAATTATAGCCCGGGGTTATGGTTCTGAGTTTCACAACACTTTATATAGCCCTTCCCTTATTGCTGAGATTCATCTCTGTCTTGAAGGTGATGGATCCTGTTCTCTTCGAGGAAGGTTTGCACTCATGGATGGTTTTGAAATGAACGTACACAAGGCAAACTGGGTGTGGGGCAGTGTCCTGAATGCAGGAGGATTATCCAGAGCTGAGAGTTTTTGTTTGTTCAGTTATCCATTCAACCGTGATTCAGGGCAAGTAAATTATTTTTTCTGTATCTCAGTGCCTCTGTCTGTAAAATGGAGCCTAACAAGTGGGCTGTGAGGATGAAATGAGTTAATGTTTTGAAAGCTCTTAGGATAGTGCTTTGCAAAAGGGCTTAGTAGATGTTTACTGTTACTCTTGTTTCTTCTGTTCAGTGAGCTCTTGAACCAAGTGTTCATTACTTTAACTTGACAAGCTAAAAAAATTCTCTTCATAAAGAGCTCCTTTTCCACAATTAGGTGGGACATTTTTGTTTTTTCTGGAAAGGGTTGATCACCTTTGGCAGTGTCTGTAATGGCTAGTATTGAGTGAAAGTGGTCTTGAAGAACTCCATTTCTTGCCAGGCACCACAGTGCATGCCTGGAAGCCAAGCAACTCTGGAGGCAGAGGCAGGAGGAACTCAAGTTTGAGGCCACAGGCAACCTGCGTAACTTGGTGAGACCTGGACCAAAATAAAAAAATTAAAAATGGGCTGGCAGTGCAGCTCAGTGACAGAGCACTTGCAAAGTATGTATGAGGCCAAAGAATTGTATTTCTCAGAGATTGTCACTGAGTTCAAGGATGGCACACTTTTCTGGAATCTGTGTCAGTGACTTTGGTTACAATTAAGGCATTAAAAAATGAAATGAATGCAAATATCTAGTTTCTTCTTGTAATTTCTGAACTATACTTAAAGGACAACATTCTTGTTCATCTGTGCTCATTTAAAAGATTTCTTACTTTTAATAATGAAGTGTTTCAAATACTCTAAAAAGGGCAGACATCAATATGATACTCTAAATGAGCCACGAAGATTTAACATACATGAACATGTTGCCATGTTTCTTTCTGATCTTTGCGGATGGTACAATTTTTGTATTTTTGTTTTTTGTTTTTGAGATGAGTTCTCATTATGTAGCCCAGGCTGACCTTGAACTTGCCGTCTTTCTGTCTCAGCCTCCTGTGACTGCTGGGATTACAGGAGTGTGCCAACACGCTTGGCTGTGGTACAATTTTTAAAAAACAAACTATGTGGACAGCTAAAGCCTGTTCACACTCATTTTCCTTTTCTCTTTCCTCTGTTTCCAGAAGTAACTTCTTGTTGTTGTTGTTGTTAGGTGCCGTCGAGTCGGTATCCGACTCAGCGACCCTGAGTACAACAGGCGAAACACATTTGTCAGTGCTTCTCTGCTGTTCATAGGGTTTTCAATGGCAGATTGATTTTTGGGAAGGGGTTGCCAGGTCCTTCTCTCAACCAGAAGTAACTACTTTTCCTGAATTGGGTTCTATGTATTTCAAAAAATGTACAAAAATGTTGCCTTATTGTAACTAGCTTTTTCTTGTCAGTATTTAGCGGTTGAACCCAGGGACATGCACATACTTTGCAAGTGCTCAAACATTGGACTATACTCCCTAGTCTATTTTTTATTTTTTTGTCTTGAGACAGGGTCTCACTAAGTTACGTAGGCTGCCCCGGCCTCGTACTTGTAGTCTTGCCTCTGCCTCCTGAGTCAGTGGGATTATAGGCATATGCCACCACGCCTGGCTTTGTAACTAGCTCTTCAGAATTTTCTGTTTTCCACTAATTCTATGTTTTAGATTAATCAATACAGGTTGAGTATCTGTCACCCTTATCCAAAATGCTTAGGACCTGAAGTGTTTAGGATTTTTAACACACACACACACACACACACACACACACACGCATTTAGTATTGGCATATATATAATGAGATATCTTGAGAAGGTACCTAAGTCTAAACACTAAACTTATTTATGTTTCATATGCATCTTAAATCCATACCCTCAGGGTAATTTTATGTAGTGTATTTAATAATTTTATGAGTGAACCAAAGTTTCATGGTGTAGAATTTTCCACTTGTAGTGGCTTGTTAGTGCTCAAAAACTTTTACATTATGGAACATTCTGGATTTCTGATTATCAGATAGGGTTGCTCTACACATACTGACAAATATAGACATACTTGATTTATTTTAACTGTAAAGAGACTAGTTTTATCTTGTTTTACATTGTACTTTATGCAACTCAAATTCTGTAACAGTTTAAGTCCATTTTGTCACATTTGTTGTTCCTGTTGTTAGGTGCTATTGAGTCAGTATCTGACTCATAGGGACCCTACGTACAACAGGTGAAACACTATTGTCTGTTCTTCTCTGATCTTCGTAAGGTTTCCAGTGATGGAATGATTTTTAGGTGTGGGTTGCTGGGTCCTTCTCCCACGCCTACAGCACCTGGTGTTCCCAGGTGGTCTCCCATACAAGTACTAACCAGGCCCCACCCTGCTTAGTTTCTGAGATCTGATGGGATCAAATGCCACAGGGCTATGGCTGCAGGCCATTTTATCACATTTATTCATCCCATATTGATGATCAAAACTCTAGTCACCAATTCTCAGTATAAAAATATGTTTTTAGGTATGATATTTTATCCAGAACAAATAACGGAGAAATATTTTTTAAAGTTTTTTGGTGTCTTGTGTGTCTTTTGGGAAAGTGGTTGAGGTATGTTATATGGTCTAATATGTTTGAGGTATGTTATATGTGCCAGACTGTTTCATGTGCCAGATTGTAAGTTCCTAAAAGTGAGAAACTAGATCTCTCTTAGCTCCATGCCTCTAGTTTTCTGTACAGTGCTCTCCACAGGGTAGATAGTGTTTGGGACATCAAGTGCTTTTGCTTTCAGGACTCTTGTAACCCTTTATTTGAGAAGCTGATGGCTAGCAATTTTAAAAGTTTGCACTTTTAGGTTTGATATTTCCATTGCCTTTAAAGTTTCCCATTCAATTTGGAAACATAATTAAAAGTTCAATCAATGGATATGCAGCAATAGTTTGCAGTTGCATAATATACATTATATGTGTTCATAAATAATTATGTATGTACAGAAAAGAAATCAGTAAGTGTTAGCACCCAGGGAGAACCATATGGCTGAGGAACACAGTGAGAACACTTTTTGCTATGCAGCATTTTGTGACTTTTCACCTTAAAACCATGTGGATATACTACCTTAAGAAATAAGTGAAATCCAAATTATTTTTAATCCTCTCCTTAGAGATTTTAAGATTTAACTTCCTTTCTTAAAACAGCATTGGCCTTAACATTTTTCATAGTTTATGTACTGGCTTATTCAGTTTAGGTAGAACAACAGTTTAATAATCTGGTTAATAGCACTGCCAGGTTGAAAGTTTAATGTTCTTTGTAAAATAAACAGAAATTGACCAACTATAAATGATTTACTTTGCTTCACCCAGCAAATTAAATATAACCAACAATTTATTCAGCTCAAATTTGATTGGTGGAAGGATTACATACAAGAAACTTAAGACAGCCATTTTCAAAAGAATATTTTTGTCTATTTAATAATTAGGAAGTATTCAGTTCTCTTATCAGACTGTTCATTTTATTATCTCAAAAGTGTTTTCTATTGGATGGAATTAGCTTTCATTGGGGATTGTAAATTCATAACACTGGTGTGTAGATACTGATGAAGTCTTAAAGGTGGGGTTTTTACCCTATTTATCTTCCCCTTCACCAGTACTAACCACAGTGCTTTGTATTTAAGGGAGTGTATAGCATGAAGGTGAATAGACTGTTCCTTATAAGATATGTCTTAAATCTTGGGAGAGGAATTTTCCTTCTCAAAGATTTGTGTTTCCCTTTTGGTAAAATGAGGTAGTTAAAGTAGATTGGTAATTCTCTACCAAAGCTTTGTAAAAGTCTGGTATATTGGGCTCAATTGTGAAATATGTTGTGTTGTTGTTGTTGTCAAGTGCTGTCAAGTCAGTGTCTGACTCATAGCAGCCATATGCTGCTATGTGAAATGCTATTGTGCTTCTCTGTTATTCATAGTTTTCTTTTTTTTTCTTTATTAGTAAATGATGATGGGGTATAGAGTATTATAGCAGTGGCTTTTTCCATTATGCATCCTTTACATCACTTTTGGCAACATTTTCATCAACCCACAAAGTTTACGGAGCCTATGGCTAATATGTGGTAAAACTCAAATGCTTATTTGGGTTATAGTCTCCTATTTTTCCAATATACTCATTCATAGGGTTTTCAATGGCTGTTTTTTGGGAGTCGGTTGCCAGGCCCTTCTCCCAAGCCTGTAGCACCTGGTGTTCTCAGGTGGTCTCCCATCCAAGTACTAACCAGATCTGGCCCTGTGTAACTTCCGAGATCTGACAGGACTGGAAACCATAGTGGAGTGGCTGCAGGCATTATTGTGAGGTATGTTGTTGTTAGGTGCCATCAAATTGTGTCCGACTCATAGTGGCTGAGTAGGGTTTTCAATGGCTGATTGTTTCGAGATTGTTTCAGGAGTGTATTGCCAGGTCCTTTTCCCATTTTTGTGGTGCTGGTAATTGAACTTGGGACCTCAGAGACTGCAGAGCGGCACTCTACCAACTGAGCTAAATCCCAGCCCACATTGTGAGGTATAGCAGGTAATTTTTAACTAATAATTAAAGAGCTGGTAACTGCTCATCTTTTCCCCCTCAATTCTTAGGGGTTGGACCCAGGGCCTAATATATACTTTTCAAGTGCTCTACCACTGGGCTGTACCCCCTAACCCATTTTTAATTTTTTAAATTTTGAGTCAGGATCTCACTAAGTTATGTGGCTGCCTCTGGCCTCAAACTTGCATGATCCTCCTGCCTCTGCCTCCAGGGTCGCTGGGATTACAGGCATGCACCACCTCAGCTGGCTTATTGCTCACCTTTTGAATGAGAGTTGATTTATGTCACACCTTCTTAATTGCCTTGCAGTGTGGTGAACGTGAGAGAATGGGGTTGAGTTATAGTTAATCTGCTGGAATTTCATAACTGGATATACCAATGAGAGTGTCACACAGAAGCAGGGGATAAAAAAAGATTGCAAATCACTATACTAAATTGTAAGACTTACAACTGAAAAGTTTTATTTTTTTATCTAGGAGTTATTCTGATTACAAACAATTTTTATTTTTTACAACTTCAGGAACTCTATTTTAGGAAACTCTCAAATCAACAAAAACAAATCATGGAGAAGAACGGGAACAACCGAAAGCTTCGAGTTTGTGTTGCTACTTGCAATCGTGCCGATTATTCCAAACTTGCCCCAATCATGTTTGGCATTAAAACGGAACCTGAGTTCTTTGAACTTGATGTGGTGGTACTTGGTTCTCACCTGATAGATGACTATGGGTAAGATGAAAGTGTTTTCTTATTCTTTATTACAACAGTATGCTAGAAAGAGCTTGGATTTTATAGCCATATGGGTCTAGCTTCAAGTCCCTGTTCTACCATTTAGTTTTTATGTAGCCTTGGAGAAGTTGCTTAGCATATGTGAGCTTCAGTTTTTAAAATAATAATAATAATTAATAATTAATAATAATTATTATTATTATTATTTTGTGTGTGTGTGATGCTGAAGGTTGAACCCAGGGCCTTTCATGTGATAGGAAAGTTTCTTCAATTATAAAACAAAATGAAAACCTATATTATAAGTTAATGTAAGGACTAGAAATGGTGACTTAAAGCATCCATCACGTTGATGCTGCTTAGCAGATACTTGAATAGCTATAAATTATAGCTATAAATAATATTACTACTTATTGTTACATTCAGGAGAAATGCCATTTGTAAATATATATTGCATGGCTACAATAATGAGTCTGTGTGATGTTTTGTAAGTTCTTTTTGGTTTTCGTGCTAGGGTTTGAACCCAAGGCCTCATGCGTGCTAAGTGTGCACTCTACCATTGAGCTACCCTCACCCTCAGTCTGCTTTGTGAGGTGTTTTTTTTTTTTTTTTAGCTGTACTAGGGGTTGAACCCAGGGCCTCTTGCATACTTTGCAGTGTTCTACCACTGAGCTGCACCCCCAGCTAATTCTTTACTTTTTATTTTGAGACAGGGTCTCACTAAGTTTTGCAAGCTGCCTCTAGCCTCGAACCTGCGATCCTCCTTTCTCTGTCTTCCGAGTTGCTGGGATTATAGGCATGTGCCACTGTGCCCAACTTGTTTTGTGAGTTCTAATGGCAATTCTTCAAAACTGATTTATAAGGCAACAGAATACAAAGTATTATATATGGAGCAAGATTTTAAAACTCTAATTGATCTGTGAGGTAAAGTAGAATGTTTTATTACCATGACCATTGTTATTTACTTTGGTGACATTAGATTTGTATTGATCACAGAATGTATTTGGAAAGTGAAAGATAATCTTTGAGGGAGCAAAATGTGTAAACCATAAATAAACATTTATTTATCTATATATAGTTAGGTGGTATTTAGTGGACCCTTACAACATGAAACTGTTCATGCAGTTTCATGCAGTCTTCATATACCTAGAGTCCCACCACTCCAGAGGGTGAAGAGGATCAAAAGTTTGAGTCCAGCCTTGGTACCTAGTGAGTTCCAGGGCAGCCTGAATTACATAGTGAGACTCTGTCTTACCAAAAAAAAAAAAAGAAAGAAAAGATAATAGAACCTAGAGACTCTTCAATGTGTCTTTCACAGTGTTCAGTATATAGTAACAAATTACTAGATATGTGAAGAAACAGGAAAATTTGATCCAACATCAAGAGAAAAAGTAATCAGTAGAAATAGATCAGGAGATGGCTCTTATGTTGGAATTAGTAGATAATGACTCTCTAAACAAGCAGCTATCTCAACAAAAACAATGGGGACTCTAAGGAATCCAATGCTGAGCAAGGTGGTGCATGCCTGTAATCCCACTGACTTGGGAAGTAGAGGCAGGATGATTGCAAGTTTGAGGCCAGAGGCAGTCTGTGTAAACTAGTGGGACCTCATCTCAAGAGAAAAAATTAAAAAGGAGCTGGGATACAGCTTAGTGGTAGGGTATTTGCAAAAGTATTCATGAGGCCCTGGATCCCCCCCAGTACAAAAAAAAAAAAAAAATCTAAGAAGTCTAGAATGGAAAATTACAGTATATGAAATAACAGTTGATGTAGATACTGCAGAGAAGAGACAGCGAACTTGCAGACTGATCAATAGGAGTTATCCAGGTAAAGAACAGAACAATAGCTGAGTGCTGTGAAACACACCTGTAATCCCAGTGACACTGGAGGCTAAGGCAGGATCCCAGGATTGACGCCAGAAGTAGACTGCATAATTTAGTGAGACCTGTCTCAAAATAAAAAAGGGGCTGGGGGTGTGGCTTGATGTTGGAGTGCTTGCCTAGTGAGGCCTATCTCAGTACTGCAGAGAGCCTTATCTCCCCCAGTACTGCAAAATAAAAAACAAAAAACAGAACAGTAAACAGCTAATTAAAATGGAGAACAGAGCTTCAGCGACCCCTAGAACAGTATCAAAACAATCTAATATAAATTCAATTGGTGTCTTAGAAAGAGAAGAGAAAAAATAGGGCAGAAAAATCTTAAATAGTGGCTGGAACTTTCCAAATTTGGTGAAAAAAATCAATATACAGGTCCAGGAAGGTCAACAAACCTCAAAAGATAAATACAGAAAAAATAACACATAGGCACAACATAGTCAAACTGCTGAAAACTAAGGAACATCTTAAAAGCAGCAAGGAAAAGATACTTCCTTCAGGGGAACAGTGAGATGAATGAAAACTGACTCTTCTGAAACAATAGAAACCAGAAGATGATAGAACATCTTTTATGGGTTCAAACAAAAAAACTTACTGTAGAAACTTTTATCCAGTGAAAATATCCTTTAAAGATGAAGTAAAGATACTTCCAGATAAAAGCTGAGCAAATTATGCTACCACAAATGCTAAGGCAGGTTGAGAATGAAGAAAAATGATACTTGTTGGAAAATTAGATTTATAAAAAAGGGTAACTAGGAATGGTAAATATACGGGTAAATATAAAAGAATTGCTTTTTATTCTCTTAAATTTTTAAGTTTTTTTTTTTTTTCTGAGTACCTGGGTGTTGAACCCAGAGCATGCTAGGCATGCTTCCACCATGGAACTGCACCCCTCCCCCCAACTCATTTTTTATTTTTTACTTTGAGACAGGATCTTGCCAAGTTGTACAGGCTGCCTTTGGCCTTGAACTCAAGATCCTTTTGTTTCTGCCTCCTGTGTTGCTAGGATAATAGGCATGTGCCATGGTACCTGGCTTCTACTACCTTTCTAAAAATTTATTGTAAAACTATGCAAAAATCGTAACATTGTAGTGAGAGTTTATAAGTAGATTTAAAATGTCTGACAACGGTTGTACAAAGGACAGGAAAGGGATATTTGCTATTTTAAGGATCTTATTATATATAAACTAATGTGGTAATAATTCAAAGTAAACTGGTAAGTATTCATTTCTCTAGAACAAGCACAAAAAATAATATAGAAATATATGGATAGAAATCCAATTGAGGAATTAGAAATAATCTGTTAATCCAAAAGAGTATAGGAATAGGGGACAAATGTACATAGGACAAATGGGCAACAAATGGCAAAGTGGTAGACCAAAGTCCTAATGTAATCAATAATGATATTAAATGAAATGAATTAACTTGTCCAAGTAAAAGGCAGCAATTGGCAGACTAGATAAAAAACGCTATATGATGTCTATCAGAGACACTATTGTAGAGACAGAGATTTAAAATGAAGAAATATAAAAGACACACCATGCGCAACAGTAAGCATAAGAGCTGGTGTGATTTTTTTTTTTCCTGCCTTTGGTGCTAGGGATCAAACCCAGGGCTTCATGCATGCTGGGCAAGTGCTCTACCACTGAGCCACCCCTGGCCCTCTGGTGTGGTTGTTTTAATCAGACAAAGTAGACTTTAATTCAGTGAATATAATTAGAGTGAAAGGACTAGTACTATTATAGACATTAAAATGATGAAAGATCAGTTCATCAGGAAGTTGTAATAATCCTAAATATGTATGTATCTAAAAAGAATTTCAAAATACATGAAACAAAATCTGAGAGAACTAAAGGAGTAAGTATAAACCTGCAACCATATTTGGAGATTTAAGCCCCCTCTCAGGAATTGATATAACAAGTAACTAGAAAATCTCTAAGGATACAAAAACCTGAAGCAACAATAACAAGTCACCTTAATGTAATTTACATTTAATGATCAATGCCCCCAGTTACTGCAAAATACATGTTCTTTTCAAATGCCTATGAATGCTCACCGAGATAGAGCATTTCCTGGGTCATAAATTGAGTCTCAGTAACCTTTAGAAGACTGAAATATTAGATAATGTATTCTCTGATCACAACATTTATATTAGAAATCTATGACAAAAAGATAACTAGGAAAAGCTCAAAAACTATTTGGAAATTAAAGCTGGGCATGGTTGGCACATGCCTGTAACCCCAGCATTCAGGAGGTTAATGCAAGAGAATCCAGGTGAGTTTAAGGCCAGCCTGGGTCAACAGCGAGACCATCTCAAAAAAACAAAAAATAAAGAAAGAAAAATATTTGGAAATTAAACACTGTATTTCTAAGTAGCCCATGGGTCAAATTAGAACTCATAAGAGAAATTAGAAAATATTTTGAACTGAATAATAACTATTACATGTATCAAAATATATGGAGTATAATGAAACAGTGCTTAAGGGGGAATTTATAGCCTTAAATACTTATAGTAAGACACAAATTTATAGTCAATGACAGAGTCAGTGATTGTTTTCACTTTAAACAAGAAAAAGATGAGAGAATTCAAAACAAAGTAGAAGGTAGGAAACAAAGACTGGAAATCTTGAAATGTAAAACTAGATAAAGAGTAGAGAAAATTAACATAGCCAAAAGCTAATTCTTTGAAAATATTAATAGTCAATAAACTTCTAGCAGTACACTAAGAAAAAAGAGAACACTGAAATTACCAATATAAGAATGACAATGAGGATATTACTATAGACAGGAGGATAAAACAGGACTATGATGCCAATAAATCTGACAGGCAATTTAGCTGAAATGGACAAATTCCTTGAAAAAACACTGTTGTAGCATTTCACAGCCTCTTTAATTCTATAAAAGCTACATTTTCATTCCAAATGGGATTATGCTTGCATTAATGGTGCCATACAAAGAGATTCAGAAAATAATTTCTATCATTCAGAAATATACAGTATAATGACACATTAGGCATCCAGATTCCTAGATATATATTTGGGGGGCGGGGCAAGAAAAAAATGAGCTTTGTTTTTGTAAGTAACATTTTTTTCTTATTAATGTACATAATTCTTTTTAAAAACAGATAAGAGAAAAGTGATAAAAAGAAAAGTCCTGACCACCCTTAAAAGTTTGGTTTCTTCCTTATGAAGAAACTTCTCCCTCAGTTGTTTCTCCTTCCAGGTACTGACTGGGAGGGGCCTTCCAAAGGGCTGCATGTGCTTTATTTTGATCTGGGTGGTGGCTACAAGTATATTTATGTTAAACAAACGAACAAACAAACACTAAATAGGCAACAAGTACATTTGTGGTCTTTGCTCTTTATTTTGCTTTTAAGTTATACTTCAATTTATCTACTTTGTTTTAACAAGCAAAAAATTTAATCATGTTTCTCCTTTCAGAATTAGTGTTAGGTTTCTTTTCATATATATTAAGAACATGCTCTCATATCCTTATTTCTTTCCTGCTTTAGAAACACATATCGCATGATTGAACAAGATGACTTTGACATTAACACCAGGCTACACACAATCGTTAGGGGGGAAGATGAAGCAGCTATGGTGGAATCAGTAGGCCTGGCCCTAGTGAAGCTACCAGATGTCCTTAATCGCCTGAAGCCTGATATCATGATTGTTCATGGAGACAGGTTTGATGCCCTAGCTTTGGCTACATCTGCTGCCTTGATGAATATTCGAATCCTTCACATTGAAGGAGGAGAAGTCAGTGGAACTATTGATGACTCTATCAGACATGCTATAACAAAACTGGCTCATTATCATGTGTGTTGTACCCGAAGTGCAGAACAACACTTGATATCCATGTGTGAGGACCATGATCGCATCCTTTTGGCAGGCTGCCCTTCCTATGACAAACTTCTTTCAGCCAAGAACAAAGACTATATGAGCATCATTCGGATGTGGTTAGGTATGTATGTCAGACTTTATTCAGTCTAATGACTATTTTTGTCGGAAAGTGTTGAGTATATTTCAATATTTTTGGAAATTGTGGGTAGAATATTCCATTAGTAGTCAGAAGACTAAGAGTTTACAGATCTTGCCCTATGCTGTGACTATAGATATGAGGTTTACCTTTTCTATAAAATAAGCTTACTGGATTAATTTTTAAAATAAATCTGTGTTATATTTATAGAATGGAATGCTTTTATTCCATTAAATACAATGTCAATGACTATTTATTTACAAGGACAATTCCTACTATGTCAAAAGGAGAAAAGAAAAGCAAGCAAGCCAGAAAACTGTATGTATAATATGATGCCCTGCTCCCTCTCTTTTTTTGTAGTACCAAGGATTGAACCTAGGGCCTTGCACCATGCTAGACAGGTACTCCACTACTTAGTTGCACTCCAGCCTCTTTTTAATGTTTTTTGAGACAGGATCTTGATAAATTGCACAGGCTGCCTTTAGCCTTGAACTCATGATCCTCCTGAGTTAGCCTCCTGAGAAACTGAAATAATAGGCATGTCCTATAACTTGGAAATAGTTACAAGCTCAGGCTGGTCTCTGCCTTCCAAGTTCTGGGATCATAGGCATATACTACCATACCCAGCATATGATGCCATCTTTATAACAGCTATAACAAGGATGTGGCTGGGGTGTGGCTCAGTGGTACAGCACTTACTGTGCATACTCAAGGGGCCAGAGTTAGACCTTCAGTACCTCAAGGCTAGGAAGTATATCCACCAAGTCATTGATTGCGTTAAATTTCTGGTTTGGGTTTATGGGTACTTTTCTTTCTTTTTTGCATTTTTTTAATATGATGGAAAAATCATTAGCTTTTCTTTTAATGTGTTTCTAATGACATTGTTGGAATACTCACATGAGATAATGTTGAAAGCAGTTAGCAATTCATAAGTACTTATTAATATGAGGGATTTTGATGATTATTAAAAAGCAGAAGTCACATTTGTAGCATTATATTTTGTAATCTTTATAAATAAGGCTTAAAGTCTGAGATTTTCATCGATTAGTGATTTAGATTCCTGGAAATTACCTTTTGCTAGTCAGAGGTAAAGAAAACAAGTGTACAAACGAATATCAACTAGTTAATTTACAGTGAGAGTACTATGTAGAGGAAAATCAAGACTAATCATCTATTTAGGACTTTTTCTAAAAGGTAGATCTATTGAATAATGAAATTAATGAGTGGAAAATTGGTTTGGTGATTGTATAATCAAAGAAATTGGGTATATTTTTAATTCA
Source organism: Pedetes capensis (assembly GCA_007922755.1). Lineage (NCBI taxonomy): Eukaryota > Metazoa > Chordata > Mammalia > Rodentia > Pedetidae > Pedetes > Pedetes capensis. The sequence goes on from VMDO01000698.1 coordinate 20,989, forward strand.
GATGACATTAGAACAGGAAGGGAATTAGCCTTTCCTATTGTATAAATTAATACACTCTATGTATTTCTTATCCTTGGAGAGATTTGTAGTCATCAAGGAACCTGTCTAAATAATGCTGGTGGAACAAATTTCTGTTTTTTCATCTCTCCTTTTCATATGCTTCTAAGTAAACACTCTTGCATTCTGTTATCATACTGTTAGCTATTTCTATATTGTGGAAAACCTTGTGTTACTGAAAAACCATTAGAGAGTAGAATCCAACAAGATTGTGCTGGTAGGGCTTAAAGTTCTATTTGGAACCATTTAAATAGCTCCTTTGGGAGAAGGACCTGGCAAACCCCTCCCAAAAATCAATCTGCCATTGAAAACCCTATGAACAGCAGAGAAGCACTGACAATAGTGTTTCCCCTGTTGGACAGAGGGTCGCTATGAGTCGGATACCGACTCGACAGCACCTAACAACAACAACAACAACAACAAATAGCTCCTAGTGAAAACACTCAAAACTTGATTTTGTTTTGCTTTTTAAACCAATGAAAAAGAAAACACAAGTCAGTAAACCAGAGCCATCCATCCTGGCAGTAATACACTTTCTATAAAGCCTGTGCCTGCTTCTTCACAAGCAATTTGTCATGTTACTACTCTGTTTATAGGAAAATAGCGTTGGATAAGCCATTTATAACATGCAGCCTTATAAGCAGAGTATTGATACATAATGTTGTTGTTAGGTGCTGTCATGTGGAGTTCTACTCATAGCAACCCTATGTACAGCAGATTGAAACACTTCCTGATTCTGTGCCAGGCACACGATCTTATTTATGTTTAAGCCCATTGCTGTAGACACTGTGTCAAGCCATCTAGTGGAGGGTTTTCCTTTTTTTCATTGACCTGCCACTCTCCTAAACATGATGTTTTTCTCCAGGGATTGGTCTCTCCTGACCACATGTCCAAAATAATGTAAGACGCAGTCTGGCCATCCTTGTTTCTAAGGAGCACTCTGGTTGCACTTCTTCTAGGAGAGATCTGTTGGTTCTTTTAGCAGTCCATGGTATATTCAATAGACGTCTCCAGCACCATAATTCAAAAGCATCAATTCTTTTCCTGTCTCCCTTGTTCAATGTCCAGCTTTCACAACCACATGATGGGACTGAAAATACCATGGCATGAGTCAGGCGCACCTTTGTCTTCAATATGACATCTTTAGTTTTCAATACTCTAGAGAGATCTTTTGCCACAGCTTTTCCCAGAGCAGTGTGTCTTTTGATTTCTTGACTGTTGCTTCCACAGGTGTTGATTATAGAGCCAAGCCAAGAAAAATCTTGGACGACATAATAGTCCTAATAAAAATATTGTTGTTGTTAGGTGCCGTCCAGTTGTGTCCAACTCATAGCGACCCTCATAGGGTTTTCAATGGCCAATTGTTTCAGGATTGCATCGGGAGTGGGTTGCCACGTCCTTTTCCCGTTTTTGTGGTGCTGGGAATCGAACTCAGGACCTCACAGACTGCAGAGCAGTGCTCTACCAACTGAGCTAAATCCCAGCCCAATAAAATTAGCAATTTTATTGCTAATATGAAAAGGAGAAAATATGAAAATTTTTCATATTTGAAAAATTACTTATATGAATTACATATATGAAAAGGAGAGATGAAAAAACAAATTAGCAATATTAGCAAAGTTAAAAGGATTTGTCAAATTCTTAATAAGGAAAATGATACTATAGTAAATATAGGACTCTCTACGAAACAAAATGATGATACCCTGATATAAAGGGTTGTATCGCAAAGTGAAGGCTGCTGAGTTATAGAACAAAGGCAGAGTGATCAGGTTAGAAGTTGCAGGTTGAGAAGCAGGTGCCAGCTTTGCAAAAAATGTATGACTGCTATCTAGCTCTGGTGCTCCAGTTTGTTTGTTTCTCAGTGGTTTAAAAAAAGACATCCAATTTTTTCTGTTTTGCTAACCTTTCATAAAAAGCCTGCTTAAATAGCTCCTTATAGAGCCATAAGATGCTCATTGCATTTTGTAGGCTTATTTTCTGTATGCTACAAATGTTTCTTAATCACACTGAAAGTAGAAGGTAAATGAGAAGTGGAAAGCTCTCATGGGATAAACTCCTGGAAATTTTCTTCTTCTTAATCTTCTGCTTGCTCCTTAGCAACAAATTGTAGCAGTAAGTTGTATAGAATGATCCTCTGCATGGGACTTTGGAGGATCCATAACATCCTCATTTTCAAAGAAACTTTGCCCTCCAAATGCCCAGGGATCAGAGACTTGTCTTCTATGTGTTTTCAAGATAGTATGTGGGTAAACAGAACCAACATAAAAATGTGGGATGAAAGGGCCTTGTGATGAGATTGTATTCCTCCATGGTTTGGTGTCTATATGTGTATGTTTTATACATCCTGCTATGAGGATCGTATATGAATAACTCAACCACCACATTAATGGCTGACATCATTCCTGTATTTACCAGTCACAGATGATCTAATTCACGTTATAGCAACATACAGTGTAGCAGGATACTTGTACTTGTGGTCAGATTGCAGTATTTCCATATCCTTTATGGTGAAGGTACTTCTTTTATTGCCACTCCTTCCCCCAAGTTAATTCTTAAAATGCCTTCTTTCTGATGGCCCTGACCTGTACCTAGTAGAATGCCAGAATTTATACTGATCTCATCTTTGTACATTTACCTTAACTGTAATGTGAGAGGGTGTTTCCCATTTGATCTTTGAAACTCTGTGTCTCACCATGTTTCCAATAGATTCTTTTATGCCTTCAGGTCTTTTTCTTACTGTATACAAACACTTGACAATTGTATTTCCCCCTAATTCCAATTCAGAAGCTAAACTGGAACCATTTAGCTTATTGGGATCAATAAGTTTTCAAAATAAAATTGTGGCACTAATATGGTGTCTTAAATACTACTGAAAATCCTGTTACCACTAAATCATAAAAAATAACTGCTAGTTGAAGTAGGAAATTAATAATAAACTGTGTTCATAAAATTGATTAGTAAACTAATACCACAGAGAAAGACATTCTTTCATTAAAAATAAATGAGTGTCTGGGCATGGTGGTACATACCTGTAATCCCAGCACTTGGGAGGCAGAGGATTGTGACTTCCAGGCCAGCCTGGGATTATGTAGTGAGACTCTGTCTCAAAAAACAAAACCAAAGAGTGAGTGGGGTTCATCTAGGTCCTGTGATAAATGTCCTGGTGTTTTTGACATGGAACTGCCAACCTAAACCTTTTATATTTTAAATATTTGCTGAGGAATATCTTGGTATCCCAGCCGACTAATTCCAGTCCTTTGAATAGTGTTAGAAACACTTGGCACCTGTTAGGTGGTGGTATGGGGTGGTGGTATGGGGAAGTACCTGTGCATTTTGTGAAATATGTTTAGTGCTTATTCAATCTCTAAATGCCCTGAATTTCAATGTATTATTAATAATTCTGATCAGTCATTAGAAACGTTAGGAATTGGGAATACTCATTTTTTTCCAGTGCTCTGGAGGATCTTGGAGTTTAAAACAAATAATTTCTAGTGCCTGCTATTAAGAGGTATATTTTATGTTTGTGGTAGCAATAATCTGTAAAGTGTTCCGTTTGTTGATTCCTTGAACATGTCACTGTAAATTCTTATCATTCACTCCTAATTTGGACGCCCTGCTTGGAATGTGACAAACTATTTTTCCTTGGGGTATTTAAGAGCACAGATTTTAGGGTCTTGCTCTTAGAATTTGCGTCTTCATCTTTTAAGATTAACTAATGAAGCAATGTGGTTTGATTTTCTTTAAACAGGTGATGATGTAAAATGTAAAGATTACATTGTTGCACTACAGCACCCTGTGACCACTGACATTAAGCATTCCATAAAAATGTTTGAATTAACACTGGATGCACTTATCTCATTTAACAAGCGGACCCTAGTTCTGTTTCCTAATATTGATGCAGGTAATTGAACTTGAAAATGAAACTATGCTACCTACCTTTTCAAAATTTCTGTTTCTATTACCTCTTCTCTTGACTGCCTTCCTGTCTTACCCATCTTATCACTGAAGGCCACTCTATTCGAAATGTTTTCTTTTCTTTCCTTTTCTTTTCTTCTTTTTGCAGTACTTAGGGGTTGAACCCAGGACCTTGCACAAACTTTGCAAGTATTCTACCACTGGGCTTCACACCTAGTCCACTTTTTATTTTATTTGGGGACAGGGTCTCGCTAAGTTACCCAGGCTACCTCTGGCCTTAAACTTGTGATCCTCCTTCTCAGCTTCCTGAGTTGCTGGCATTAAAGGTGTGTGCCATGGCACCCAGCTGCACTCCATTTTTCAAAGGATTACCTGTTTTGCTGTAGATAAAAAAGTTGTGATGTTCTTGTCAAATTAGTAGAAATTTAATAAGAAATAAAATATTAAAAATTTCTCTAATCTCCATTTTACTCTTATGGTTAGTCTCTTTCCAGTTTTCACCAGTGAGAAATCTCAACAGCCATAGACATAAGCCTCAGAAATTGAAGTGAAAGAGTGTCTCTAGGAAAGTAATGATCCCATTGATTGTCATAAAATAGCCATTATTATTATTATTTCTTGTTTTCTTTCTTATTTATGTTAACTATACCTTAGAGTAATCTTGAGTTTAAGCAGTTTGGATCTGGAGTCCCCAGCTGATCCTCACACCTGCCCTGGTTGATCACCTGGAGTGGACAATACTGTGAACTTTGATGCACGTGAGACCTTAGGCAAGTTAATGGAGATTTGAGATATAAATGATAAATGCTTGAGCAGGGCCTGATACTGAGGAATTTTCAAATACTGGTTATTTTTAGCTGACACTACTCATTACCAAGCTCTAGGGTATTTTTTGGTAAAGGAGGCAGGACTCTTTCTTTGCAATGACAAGATGTTATCATCTTCTCTGAAAGAACCCCTTTCTTCCTGTCATCTGAATAATCATTTTTGTTAGAAGAAACATGATAAGCTGCTAGCTCGAAAAAAGTACACCAATTTTTCCAAGTAAAGTATCAGTTTTTTTTTTAAACCTTACCGTTTATTCTTTTCTAACCCTTTAAATTCTATATATTTGAAATACTATATATGCACAACTGTAATCCTTACACTTTCAACAGCTTTAGAGGGCTACAAAATCAGATGTAGATTAGACCCTGAATCCAATCCACATGTGATTCTAACCTACATCTGATTTTGTAGTCCTGTAAAACTGTTGAAAGGGTGCAGATTACACTCTAGAATATATGGTATATTTATCTCTCAATTATATACTTTTTTTCCCCCCCTCCGGTACTGTGGGTTGAACCCAGGGCCTTGCGCTTGCATGCTCTGCAAATGCTGGACCACTGAGCTGCACCCTCAGCCCATTTTCTTACATTTTGAGACAGAGTCTCCGTAAGTTACACAGACAGCCTCTGGTCTTTGAACTTGTGATCCTCCTGCCTCTGCCTCCCGAACCACTGGGATTACAGGCGTGCACCACCGCGCCTGGCTTACTTTTTTTTTTTTTTTTTTGCAGTACTGGGGCCTCATACATACTTTTGCAAGCACTGTACTACTGATCCCATAGCCCATTTCTAACTCTTTATTTTGAGACATGGTCTGAGTTACATAGGCTGCCTCTGGCCTTGACTCTGAGATCCTCCTGTTTCTGCTTCCCCAAGATGCTGGGATTACAGTTGTATACCACTGTGCCTGGTTTGTAATATACTTTCTTCAGTGTGTATACTTTATTTGGTTTTTGTTTACTTTGGCTCACTCTTGGTGCTTTATTTATCTATTCGTCTTCCTGGGGATCAAACCCAGGGCATTAGCAAAACTGAGGCACGTACTATGTCACTGAGCTACATCCCCAACCCCAGTGTATACACCTTAGAATTAGAGCTGTTGTTGCTCTGTAAAAGAAAGGGCCCAGCACACCTGTCCTGTTACTCTGGAGGCCGAGGTAGAATGAGTTCTCAACCAGCCTGGTCAACACAAGACACCATCTCAAAATCATGTCTGCCACTTGCCTCTTCTCCACATGGGGTGTTTGATAAGATATGCACAGGGAACAATAGGGAATAAGTATGAAAGCATTACTTCATCATTATCTGGCTGAGTGCCCCAGTTTTGCTTACAGATCCCCAATGGAGGACTTTCTGGAAAACTGGATTAATACATGTGCTTTAGCTTTAGGTTGAAGAGGAGCCTTCACCTGAATCTAGATCTGAAGCTTGGAATAGAAGTACCTTCTGGAGTATCATGCACTACAGTAATTATAGATAAGGACTGGCATGCTCTAGCAGGATTATGCATAGAGAGCAGTGGCCAGACTTGCTCCATGGAGCTGGCCATTAGCCCATTTATCTTCCTTTTACCTAGAAAAAGTTAAAAAGAGAGAACAAATGTATGCATAGCTCTGTTGAATTAATGGCTTTTGCCCACTGGTGAACATGGTGTAGTCACTGTCCTGCCTTCTCACCAATCAGATGAGCAACTTTTTCATCCGTGGATAGGAGAGAGTATAGAGAAGCAAGCAGAGAGACATTACATATTGTTTTTCCCTCATATATCTTTAAAACTTCTGTAAGTCATGCATTTAAAATAACGCATAAGCCACAGTATCAGAATCTGTTTCTTCTTAGAGTTTAGTCCACATAAGTGAGAGTGGTATCCAGCTGAGCTGTTGTTAATGTAAAACGTAAGCAGAGTTGGATAGGAACCCTCTGGTCAGCCCTTTGGTATGGAGTCATAACCTCCTTTCTAGGAACTGTAGGCCTGCCTTTAACCTCTTAATTGTTGTATAAGGTGAAAGTTTCTACTGGGGTATTAATAAAAAGTATTTGCTTTGCTGAGTTCTGTTTGAACAGCCTCAGTATCTACTGTTTGAGTTCACAAAAAGATGAGTATCCTTCATAAAAAGATGCATCATTCATGAAAAGATGAGTAGTGCTTGCCTAGCATGTGTGAGGTCCTGGGTTTTATCTCCAGTGCACTGATACACGCACACATGCACAACACACAGGCATGCACACAACCCGCACCCACCCAAACAAAAAAAAAGTGGGAGAAGTAGGTGATTAAAATTACTATTTCCCAGGCTGAGCATGGTGGTGCCATACCTGTATCTCAGAACCCAAGAGGCTGAGGCAGGAGGATTGGTACAAGTTTGAGGGCAGCCTGGTCTGTATAGGAAGTTTTAGGACAGTGTGAGCTACATAGCAAGACCCTGTCTCAACAAACAAACAAACACCCAAAATCCTATTTCCCTAATAAATGCTGTGGGTTTTTATAGGGAGTTTTCTTTAAGCAGAGCTCTACTTACCATTGAAAATGAATTTTTTGTCTCATGAACCATTTAACCACTGGTTCATTTCGTTTTCAAAGGGAGTAAAGAGATGGTTCGAGTGATGCGGAAGAAGGGCATTGAACATCATCCCAATTTTCGTGCAGTTAAACATGTCCCATTTGACCAGTTTATACAGCTGGTTGCCCATGCTGGTTGTATGATTGGGAATAGCAGCTGTGGGGTACGAGAGGTTGGAGCTTTTGGAACACCTGTGATCAACCTGGGAACACGTCAGATTGGAAGAGAAACAGGTAAGTTTACCTTTACTTATATCTCAACTGACTAAGCTTTCTGTATTTTTCTGAGTTATTACAAAGTATGCATATATCAGTGCTGGGCATATATTTTTGTGAACAAGTGGATGAATGAAGTGAATGACCAATAGTAGCCTATTGTCTATAAATAGTCTATATATAGCACAATGATTACCAAATTTCTTTGAGTTCTGCTTACATTTTTCTTGTCTTTGTAAAATCAGTTAGAGTTAAGTGGTTCTTTGATGACCTTATTTAAGGGATAATGTGGGTCATTGTGTCATGATTATATGAATGGTAGTCTTTCATTTTCTGGGCCTAGTAGAGAGTCCTTTCAGTCAGTACTTTAAACAATTATAATTAAGGTGGTCCTTAATAATGGAAGTATAAATAGGATTATTATTAATGAATGTACTAAGCTAGATCCTGTTATTAACACTAGCTCAAGTTCTAATACTATTTTATATGCAAATAGGTATCTAGCTAATACAGAAATGTAGTTGTTAATTGAAAAAGGACTGGACTAGAACTGAGGAGATCAGTTCTAGGTCTACTCTTTCTTCTATTTAAAAAACACTTTTTTTTGGCCAGGCACAGTGGTGCATGCCTGTAATCCCAGCAGCTCAGGAGGCAGAGGCAGGAGGATTCCAAGTTCGAGATCAGAGGCAGTCTGTGTAATTTAGCGAGACACTGTCTCAAAAAGTGAAAAAATGGGCTGGGGATGCTGCTCAGTCGTCCAGCACTTGCAAAGCATGCAAGTGCAAGGCTCTGGGTTCAACCCCCAGTACGGGGAAAAAGCAAAATTAAAAAATTTAAAGTACTGGGTGTTGAATGGGAGCCTCTTGCATGATAAGCACTGTATGATGGAGCCCTATCTCCAGCCGCTTTTTTATGTTTTATTTTGAGATAGAGTCTCAATAAGTTGTGCAGGCTGCCTCTGGCCTTGAAGTTGGGATCCTCCTGCGTTAGCCTTCTGAGTCACTGGAATTACAGGCATGTCCCACGGTGCCTAGATTCTTCCATTCTTTATAATTTCCACCCTAACTTTTTATTATCTTTAGATCTCTCATTCCCAGCATATTGCTTTGCTCCCCATATCAGAGAGAAAATAGAAGTCATGAAATGGAAATCCTTTCAGATTTATTAAGAAAATATTTAATGAGCACTTGCCATGAAGTAGGCACTGGGATTTGATAATAAACTAGATTAACAAGAGCTGAGCTCTTATGTTTTAACTTACATTTTAGTGGGAGGGGAAATAGATGATAAATAAATAAACAAAAAGAAAAACTCCAGGGTTCTTATGTGCTATGTAGAGACTATGGGGGCTGGGGTTTACCTCAGTTGTGCTGCTCTATGCTCTCTGAGGCCCTAGGTTTGATCCCCAGCACTGCAAAAATTGGAGAAAGACCTGGCAGCCTATTTCTAGAACAATCCTGAAACAAATCAGCCATTAAACACTGACATAGTACCAGGCATGACAGAGTGCTGAGGAGTGTTTTGTTCTGTTGTATGTAGGGTTGCTATGAGTCGGATGTGGCACCTAACAATAGCAATAACAATGCAGACTATAACACAAGGTAACGTGATGGCCTGCATTAGATTAGTACATGGTGCTGAGGATGGAACCCAGAGCCTTGCACATGCTAGACAAGTCCTTTACCACTAAGCTGTATCTTTAGCACCTTAAGCTGAGATCTGAATGACAAGAAGTCTGCTATGTGAAGATCTGAGAGAAATAGAGGAAACAGCCTATGTGAAAGCCCTAAGGTGGGAACAAGGTTGATTTACTGGAGAAACAGAAGGGCCAGTATGGCTATAAAGTAGTGGGAAGGAGGGAGACTTTCATAAGCCAAACTGTTGGCTTATAAAACTTATAATTTGGAATTTTTTTGTGAGTATGATGGGAAACCATTTAAAGAAGTGGGTGACATGCTATGACTTAAATTTTGGAAAGATCGCTCTGGCTACTTATAGGGAGAGTAGAATATGATAGGACAGGAGGGGAAATAAGGAGACCAGTTAAGGGGCTGTTTCAGTTGCTAAGATTAGAGATGATGGTGGCTTAGACAAAGTGGTTGTAGTAGAGATGGAGAAAAGTTAGATCTAGGTTTTTAGTACTTGCCAATGCTTGCAAATTTGTAAAAGGAAGAAAGGAATCAATAATAGTGCTTAGGTTTTTATATTGAACAGTGAGGGGTGTTTTTTCTGCTATGGAGATGGTGGGTAGGAGGAACAGATTTGGGAGGAGACCAAGGCTCCAGGAATTGATGGAATACCAATAGAGATGTTTCAACAAACAGATGCAACACTGGAGGTGCTAACATGTTTATGCCAAGAGATTTGGAAAACAGCTACCTGGCCAACTGGAAGAGATCCATATTTGTGCCTATTTCCAAGAAAGGGGATCCAACTGAATGTGGAAACTATTGAGTGATATCATTAATATTACACGCAAGCAAAATTTTGCTAAAGATCATTCAAAAGTGACTGCAGCAATATACAGACAGAGAATTGCCAGAAAATCAGGCCAGATTCAGAAGAGGGTGAGGAACCAGGTACATCATTGCCGATGTCAGATGGATTTTAGCCAAAAGCAGAGAATATCAGAAAGATGTGTATCTATGTTTTATTGGCTATGCAAAGACATTTGACAGTGTGGATCATAACAAATTATGGATAATACTGTGAAGAATGGGAATACCAGAGTACCTAATTGTATACATGAGGATACATGGACCAGGAAGCAGTCATTCAGACAGAACAAGGAAACACTGTTTGGCTTAAAGTTGAGAAAGGTGTGCGTCAGGGCTGTATACTTTCACCATATCTCTTCAATTACTATGCCGAGCAAATAATTCGAGAAGCTGGACTTTATGAAGAAGAATGTGGCATTAGGATTGGAGGAAGACTCATTAACAGCCTGTGTTATGCAGATGACATAACTCTGCTTGCTGAAAGTGAAGAGGATTTGAAACATTTACTGATGAAGATCAAAGAACACAGCCTCAGTATGGATTGTGCCTCCACATCAACAAAACAAAAATCCTTACAACTGGGTCAGTATGCAGCTTCACAATGAATGGAGAGAAGATCAAGGTTGTCCATGATTTTGCTTTACTTGGTTCTATAATCAACACTCACAGAAGCAGCAGTCAAGAAATCAGAAGATGCATTGCTTTGGGGAAAGCTGTGTCAAAAGATCTTTTTAAAGTATTGAAAAGTAAAGATGTCACATTGAAGATGAAGGTGCACCTGGCCTATTGCATGGTGTTTTCAGTCACATCATATGGTTGTGAAAGCTGGGCATTGAACAAGGGAGACAGGAAAAGAATTGATGCTTTTGAATTATGGTGCTAGAGACAAATATTGGATATACCATGGACTGCCAAAAGTACCAACACATCTGTCCTAGAAGAAGTGCAACCAGAGTGCTCCTTGGAAGCAAAGATGGCTAGACTGCGTCTTATGTATCTTGGACATGTAGTCAGGAGGGATCAATCCCTGGAAAAGGACATCATGTTTGGGAGAATGGCAGGACAACAAAAGAAAGGAAAACCAGTAGATGGATTGACACTGTCTGCAACAATGGGCTTAAATATAAGATCGTGTGCCTAGCACAGAATCAGGGAGTGTTTCATTCTGCTGTACATAGGGTCACTATGAGTTGGACCCAACTTGACGGCACTTAACAACAACAATGACCATGTTAAGTTTAATATGCCTATTAGATAATGAAAGCAGAGATGGCATGAAAGTTGTTAAACAGTTCCAGGAGAGTTAGGGTTGGAGATGTAAATTTGACAATCAATGGCATATAGATTGTGTGTGGTTAGGACATCAGTTTAGCTGCTGTAACAGAGACCCAAAATAACAGTCACTTGAATAAGTTAGATTTTCTTTCTTTCTGGTGTGGCAGCTCCATAGTCATCACAAACACAACCTATCTTCCTGGTAGTTGCTCTAGCTCTTGCTATCAAGTCCATATTTTAACCACTAGGAAGGAGAAGATGCCGTCCCTATGAAGACATGACTTGGAAGTTACAAATATTTCTTTTCATATCCATCAGAACCTAGACAAATGGCTGCATCTAGCTGCAAGGAAAACTGAAGCATATAGTCTTTGGGTGGGTGATCAGAGGCCCAGCTAAAAAGTCCATTACTAGTACTAAAAAAAAATATTGAGGATATTGGCACTTTGCCACAGGTGGTATTTAAAACCAGAGGACTAAATGCGATTACCCGGAGAGTTTGTAGATAGGGCAGAGAATAGAGCCCAGAACCAACTTCTGAATCCCTTCCACATACAGAGTTCTAGGGAAGAGGAAAGGCCAAGAAGGAAAATTGGAAAAGAACTGCCCATGAGGTTGGAGAGAAACCAATAGAGTGTGATGTGATTATAGCTTACAAAATGAACTGTTTCCAGGAGGTGGTGTTGAGTGCTGCTGAGAGGTCAAGAAAGAGGTGAAAGGAGACTTGAATACTGAATTTGACAACATGGTCTTTGTACTTTCTGCCACCACACTTACCTAAATGTACATACCCATCCAGGATTCCTTTCCTTTTACCTATTGATGAGGCTTGAGGGATGATGTGCATATCTTCCTTGCCTGCCCATTGCTAATCTTTCTACCTGTGCTCTGAATCCCCATGTCCTGCTGTCTTCTCAGGAACCTGCCCAATAGTCATGCTTTCTTTTCCATGTATGTTTAACCTCCTCACCATTTAAACATGCTTAGGGCTCTCATCTTAAAAACAACATAAAACAACCTCTCCTTTGACCCCACATCTCTCTCTAGCCCCCACACTTCCACATTTCTTAGCTAAGATGATTGAAAAACTTGTCCATTCTTGCTGTATTTGTGCTCACATTGGTGGGGAAATGTATGGAGAGAAAGTACCTGCCTGACTGGCTGAGTAGACAGGGCAAGTTGAGAGAGTGAGAGGGTGGACTTGATAGATAACTAGGCAAACTGTACATTGATGCTAGTTTAATCTACCCTAGCTGGGTGTGGTGGCTCATACCTGTAATCCCAATGCTTGGGAGGCTGAAGCAGGAGGATCATGAGTTTGAGGCCAACTTGGAATACATACTGAGACCCTGTTTGAAACAAAAGCCCAAAGAACGCACAAACAAAAAATTAATCCACTTTATTTATTTCATTAAACAAACAAAAATGTGATTTAGTTTCTTTTTTCTTTATTTTCTTACAAGTATCTTCAGTTATTCTTCACGTGTCTGTCAACTTGTGCTGTGGGGGCTTGTGTGTTGCTGTGATGCTGAAAGCTATGCCACTGGTATCTCAAATACCAGCAGGGCCACCCATGGTGGACAGGTTTTAGCTGAGCTTCCAGACTAAGACAGACTAGGGAGAAGGACCTGGCAGCCCACTACTGAAACAATTAGCCATTGAAAACCCTGGCAGAGAAGCACTGTCAAATACAGTGCCAGAAAATGAGGCCTCCAAGCTGAAAGGCATTCAGGAGACAACTGGGGAAGAGGTGTCTTCTCAAAGTAGAGTTGACCTTAATGATGAGAATGGAGAAAAGCCCCTAGGACCTCTTTTTGCTGATGTGGCATGAGTCAAAATTAGAAGAAACATAGTGACTGCAACATTGAGCTCAAACATAAAAAGATCCTGTGTGTGGCACAGTGTTGGGTAGTATATGGATCTCTTATACATAGGATTGCTGTGAGTCAGACTCAACTTGATGACACCTAACAACAACATCTTCAGTAATAAATTATTTACTACCTACCAATCATGAAAACAGTATTTACAGAATTGCCAGAGGGGGTCAATTTGAATGGAAAGGTATGGCTATAAACTTTCTTACTGAAGAAGACAAGGATTATTTGTGACTTTGAGATTTTCTATAATAATATAGTGGAGGACATGTCTATGAATGTGGCTGATCTTATTTAATTCCTCAGATGAGATAGGTTTGCATGCAGTGCTCACTGTTGCTGCATTGGTGATCATAATGTGCGTTGTGCTTTGGAAATAATTTAATCTTGTCTCAATGCTTACAATGGATGAGAAATACACATTTTGATAGGAAATCAACATTAGTCATGAGCTTCTGTGAGGAAAGTTACTGTCTTTATTCTCTTTTAGAGTTTTTGTTCAGGTGGTATAAAAGATGGAGTCTAATATCTTTGGTTTTTTGTGTTTTGGTTTTTTTGGTGCTGGGGATTGAATTTAGGGCCTTCTGTTAGGCAAGCACTCTACCACTGAGCTATACCCACAGCCCCTAAATCTTTCTTTCTTAGAAATTTATTTCCTAGTTCTGTAGAAATGGTTGTATTAGATGTTTTCTTTCGTTTAATAATATACTTGCCTGTAGCCATAGCCCTGTGTCATCTGATCCCATCAGGTCTCGGAAGCTAAACAGGGTCGGGCCTGGTTAGGACTTGGATGGGAGACTTCCTGGGAACACCAGGTGCTGTAGGCTTGGGAGGTGGACCCGGCAACCCACTCCCCAAAATCAATCCATCATTGAAAACCCTATGAACAGCAGAGAAGCACTGACAATAGTATTTCGCCTGTTGTACGTAGGCTTGCTGAGTCAGATACCAACTTGATGGCACCTAACAACAACAACAATAATATACTTACAGACAAAAAGACAAAAAATTGGCTGTATAAAATCAGCCAATTTATGTTAAACTAGCGTATGTGCCTTTAATTAGTGCCAGGTGTGAACTGGACCCTGTTGCCAAGCCCCAGCAAGCAATCAGATCCTAGGGAAGGTTAAACCCCCAGTAATATTGCTATGGTGCACATGACTTAATGAAGTTTGAATGTTGAAACTGTATATTCATTAAAAAGGTGGTGGGGAGGCCAATGCTCTTAGTGTTTATTGCATGGAAATCTTGCCAAGAGTACTTTGTAGTCTGCTGGGTTTTGGGACTAAATTATAAATACAACACACTGCTAACATCTTTATTCTTTGGATATTTGCACTTCCAAATCATTGTGTCACTGGATTTACCTAGGGGAGAATGTCCTTCATGTCAGGGATGCTGACACCCAAGACAAAATATTGCAAGCGCTGCACCTTCAGTTTGGTAAACAGTACCCGTGGTGAGTATCCAACCTTTTTTTTTTTTTTTTTTGGAGTGATTTAAATGGGAGCTACCTTATGCACCATTTTAAAGGTGTAGATTTTTGTTGTTGTTACGTGCCATTGAGTCAGGTCTGACTCATAGCGACCCTATGTACAACAGAACGACACATTCCCTGACACTGTGCCATACCTGGCACTATGTCAGTGCTTCTCTGATATACATAGGATTTTCAATGGCAATTGTTTCGGTAGTTGCTTTGCCAGGTCCTTCTCTCATTTTTGTGGTACTAGGTATCAAACCCAGGGCCTCAGAGTGCCTAGAGAAAGCACTATACCAACTGAGCTAAACCTCTGCCCCAAGCTGTGGTTAAATCACTGTTCAATCATCTTAACATAACCTTCCTTCTAATGCTGGGGCTCTCTAGCTGCTGGTGAGACAGGGCTTGCAGATATACCCCTTAGCACCTTAGTACTCTGCCTGGGGTTCCAATGTAAATTATCTATCTATCTATCTATCTTTATATATATCTGTCTCAGTTAACTATTATAATACTATTGCTAGGAAATCTTTTTTTAGCCTAATTTGAATTTCTGTTAGTATTTGAAAATAATATAACTGATTTTCTAAAAATGGTCTAATTCAGCATTTTAACTCATTTGGACTGCTGTCCTTTTTCACATTGATAAGTTTTCTCAGAAATGTAAAGATAAAACTTCTAAACAGCAAAACAAGCAGAAAACACCAAACAACAACAAAACCCCATCTTCAGGTACTCAGTTACTATGTTGCTGAGGAAATCCAGATGTTATTTCATTTAGTTCTGTATAAATGATTTCTAGTTTTCTAAATTAACAGATGAAAATTGCACAGCATGATTTCATGTGCATGATGTTTTGAAATACCCTCCCCACACACACTTTGTGGAAATGTTATTTTATTTATTTTTTCAGTGTATATTGTTTTAGAGATTGACCAAGGGCTTTGTGCATGCTAGCAAGTGCTGTACCATTGAACTATGCCCACAGCCCAGACAGGTTATTTTAAAAAGAAGCAGCACAACTATTTCTACTTGAAGTCTCAGATTTCATTAAACCATACCTTTGATTTGTTATTGGTATCAGGTACCACTGAGTAGGGTCCAACTCATAGCAACCCTATATACAATAAAATGAAAACATTCCCCAAAACTGTGCCATGCCCAGCACTGTGTCAGTGCTTCTCTGTTATTCATAGAGTTTTCAATGGCAGATTGTTTCGGGATTGTTTGGGGAATGGGTTGCCATGTCCTTCTCCCATTTTTCTGGTGCTAGGGATCAAACCTAGGGCCTCGGAACATAGGGCACACTACGAATTGAGCTAAACCCCAGCCCATACTGTTGCTATCACATATCATATAAGGCAGAAGTATTTAGTTTAATTGACTTTTTTGGGTACTGCAGCTCAAAGATATATGGGGATGGAAATGCTGTTCCAAGGATTTTGAAGTTTCTCAAATCTATTGATCTTCATGAGCCACTACAAAAGAAATTCTGCTTTCCTCCCGTGAAGGAGAATATTTCTCAAGATATTGACCATATTCTTGAAACTCTGAGTGCCTTGGCTGTTGATCTTGGTGGGACAAACCTCCGAGTTGCAATAGTCAGCATGAAGGTAAAGTCACTGCAAAGCTCTTAACTTTATATCCTATATGAATAATTGATTGTTAAGATGTATAGAAGGAAGGTAAAACTAGAGACATATTGCAGATCTTGTAATCATTTGCCCACAGCATTGGCTTTTGGATCCATGATTATGTTTTTCTCATTTCTTTTCACATTAACATTTCTTTTTTCTTTTTCTTTTTCTTTTTTTTTTTTTTTTTTGCGGTACTGGGGGTTGAACCCAGGGCCTCGCGCCTGCATGCTCTGCAAGTGCTGGACCACTGAGCTGCACCTCAGCCCATTTTTTTTTACTTTTTGAGACAGGGTCTCGCTAAATTATGCAGACTGCCTCTGGTCTGGAACTTGCGATCCTCCCGCCTCTGCCTCCTGAGCCGCTAGGATTACAACATTAACATTTCAAAGAGGTAAATTCTCAGGGAATCCAAGGTAGTGAGCTGAGAATGGAGTGACCCTTTTAGGCATAAGGGAAGGCTTTTACCACCTAGGAGACTTGAAATTCTATACTAGGTTATAGCCTGTGGAGTGTGGAATATGCCTACCACTATTATCACCCAGGTGACAGTATCTACAGGTGGTGAAAGAACTTGCCTTTTCTCTAGATTGATGATCAGTTGTATGGGTTCTCCATTTTGCATTTTGATAAGTCTGTTTTTCATTGAGTACAACAAACCTTCACTCTGTTAACCCAACCATCACCAGAGCATTGACATGTTGAATCTTTGTAAAAATAATAAACTCTGTTAAAATGATCTCATAATGACCTAATGAGATTAAACCTACCAAAAAAAGCTTTGTTTGAAATATTTTAGACATATAGTTTCAGAAGTCTATGAGAAATAGCAGAGATTTTAAAGACAAAATTGTAGGAAATTTGCTAATATCACTTGGCCAAATAAGGAAAAGCAAAATAAAACAACTTTCTCAAGAGAAGCCAAAAGGACTCCCTTATAAATATTTTTTAAAAAGTTAATAGAAGAGCCAGATGCAGTGGTGTAAGCCTGTAATCACACTGACTTGGGGAGGAAGAGGCATGAGGATCCTGAGTTGGAGGCCAGAGGCAGCCTGTGTAATTTAGTGAAACCCTGACTCAAAATAAAAAATAAAAAATGGGCTGGGAGCCCATTAGTAGAGCACTTGCAAAGTATGTGTCAGGCCCTGGGATCAACCCCCAAGTACTACAGAAAAAGTTAATGGAAGAGTATTTTTTATCATAAAGATGATTTATTTCTTATCAATGGCAATATGTTTTATAATGATGAAATCATAGGGGGATTCCTATTGAAGTCAAGAAGAGCAGATGTTTTCTACATTATTTAACATAATTCTAGAAGTTATGAAGGGAATTAAAAAAGGGACAGTAAAAATGGAGTATGGACAAGTGAAACAGAAATATTACTTATAAGCAATATGAATAAGTCAACCTGGTTACAGAGTTAGTAAGATAATCAAGGAAAATGGCTGGGTATTATGACAAATGTGTAAGTACCAATAATTTTCTGGTTGCATGAAATTGTAGACAAAGATTGAGTTTTCCCCTAAGTGACTGTCAATTCTGCCTGCACATTAGCATAACCTGATTTTTTTTTTTTTTTTTTTTTTTTTTTTTTTTTTTTTTTTTTTTTTTTTTTTTTTTTGAGACAGGGTCTCTCTGTGTAGTTCAGGCTGTCCTGGAACTCACTATGTAGACTAGGCTGGCCTGGAACTCACCTCAATCCTCCTGCCTCAGCCTCCCCAGTGGTGGGATTACAAATGTGTGCCACCATGCCTGGCTTTTATGGTCTATTTGAAGATGATGGATTCCCAGTACACTATCAGTAGTACAAAATTAGCTAGTTTTGTTAGTTTTATTATGCCTGGGTGGCCCCCACCCTAGACTAGTTAATTGGAATCTCTGGGGATGGGTGCCAGGCATCAGTATTTGTTACAAGCTCATTCATTCTTACAGTGAAGGTTGAGAAGCACTCCTCTAGATATGTTTTTAATGAAATCAAAACTGACAGCTTTAACTCTTGCCTTGTTGTTGTTGTAAGGGGCTGTTGAGTTGGTGTCCAACTCATTGCAACCCTATGTACAGTAGGCAAAACACTATTGTCAGTGCTTCTCTGCTATTCATGGGGTTTCAATGGCTGAATTTTGGGGAGTGGGTTGCTGGGTCCTTCTCCCAAGCCTACGGCACCTGGTGTTCCCAGGAGGCCTCCCATCAAGGTACTAACCA
Organism: Pedetes capensis; assembly: GCA_007922755.1. Lineage (NCBI taxonomy): Eukaryota > Metazoa > Chordata > Mammalia > Rodentia > Pedetidae > Pedetes > Pedetes capensis. Next base: position 39,533 of record VMDO01000698.1, read on the forward strand.
GGCCTGACCCTGCTTAGCTTCTGAGATCTGACAGGATGGGACACTACAGTGGTATGGCTGCAGGCAACTCTTGTGTTAGGTACGTTAGAAAAGAGATCCCACTCAGAACAACAAAAACTCCTAAGAATAATCAAAACCATAAAACTATGTGATTTACATAAAAAATTATAAAATGTTATGTAAAATATAAAGGCTTGGAAAAGTAGCCTCAGTAAAAGTGCCGAATATTTTTAAAATGTCAGAACTTCACAAATTGGATTGTAAATTTGACATAATTCTAGTGAACACTGCAATGGGATTTTAAAAGTTTAATAAAATTATCTTAAATCAGTGGGATTTTTAAAAGTTTAATATTACTCTGAAACTTAAAATAATACATAATTGAGATAAGCAAAGAAACAAATGGAAAAATAATAATTAGGAAGGAATATTTGTGTTTCGAGTTAAAGCATATTGCAAAGCACAGTAATTTAAACAATGTGGTATCTGTGCTAGCCAGCATAGAAATTTATCTTGAATAGAGTGTTCCATGTCATTGTTGGCTTCATTTACAGTGAATTATTAAAATTCAACTACTTAGGACAACTATTTATTGTTGTTAGGTGCCCTTGAGTCAGATCCAACTCATAGCAGCTCTCATAGGGTTTTTAATCATTGATTGTTTTGAGAATGGATTGCCATATCCTTCTCCCATTTTGGCAGTGCTGAGGATCAAACCCAGATCCTCAGAGAGCGCAGTGCATCACTCTATCAACTGAGCTAAACCCCAGCCCCCTGGAATAACTACTTAGTTGCCTCAATATTTAAACAAAAAAATTTTGTCAACCTGAAAGAGTAAAATGGGACCTTTTAATGAACTAGATTCAGACTAGACAACATCACCTTAAGCCTGAGGTAGGGGCCCTTCTCATTGGCAGTGGGGTTGTCAGTACTTCAATAACCCTATATATCAGGATAGATTCTCAGGAAAGTGCTTAGGCCTATCCCAGGGCCTGTCCAGCCCCGGCAGTCTTCTAAGTCTGCAGCACCTGTCTCATAGCAGTGTCTTGATTTATCATGAGAAAGGTCATCAGATTCACAGTCGGCTCTTTAGCTAAGACCAGTGAAGCAGATCCTGTTTTTCTCTCTTTTAGGGTGAAATAGTTAAGAAGTATACTCAGTTCAATCCTAAAACATATGAAGAGAGGATTAATTTAATCCTACAGATGTGTGTGGAAGCTGCAGCAGAAGCTGTAAAACTGAACTGCAGAATTTTGGGAGTAGGTGAGATTATAAATTACAAATCTGAGAAATGTTCATTTTTGTGGACATAGTAAAGTTCTCATGCTTGACTGAATATCATGTCAGTATCTGCCCTCTGTATAGATGACTCCAGGTCCTATCTGTAGGCCCCAAGCGTGGGGACTTCCTGGGATACCAATAAATATTAGGGGAGAAGTATGGATGATTCTATAAATCTATGGGGAGCTATAGATTTAGCTCAGAACTGCCTGAGTATTTCTTTGCAGTTCTTGGTAATGTTTATATTAGGAGATCTTGGGTGAATTAATTTGTGTTCTGATCCAAGAGAGTTGGCATGCTTTTCTAAAATTGTTAATCAAAATTACTTTCCCTATTTGTGGTGGAGCTCAGGCATTTCCACAGGTGGCCGAGTAAACCCTCAAGAAGGAATTGTGCTGCACTCAACCAAACTGATACAAGAATGGAACTCTGTGGACCTCAGGACCCCGCTGTCTGACACTTTGCATCTTCCTGTGTGGGTAGATAATGACGGCAACTGTGCTGCCATGGCAGAAAGGAAATTTGGCCAAGGAAAAGGACTGGAAAACTTTGTAACACTTATCACAGGCACAGGTGAGAGGAGTAAGGGACGGTTGCTTCAGGAGCTAGAATGTGTGTTGGGACACAGCTTTAATCCTCAGTCAGGTAGTTATAACTCCACATTAGCCTTCTCTTCTAGCTTCAGTAGAGCCTGAAGATGAACCACCTTTGGGAGGTTAGGGTCTTCTCAGGTCTTTTCTGATCATGTGCCCAGCCCTGGGCATGTAGACTTCTGAGTTCCCAGGAACTTGTCAGAGCTCTTCAAAGGTCTTGTTCCCCAAAGCTCCTCATTCCTTAGCTTTTCTTCACAAGTCTTTTTGTTTAGTCTATTGTATGTCCCTTGGGAGACGACCTGGTAACCCATTCTCCCAAAAAATCAATCCGCATTGAAAACCCTATAACAGCAGAGAAGCACTGACAATAGTGTTTTGCCTGTTGTATGTAGGGTCGCTATGAGTCGGATACTGACTTGATAGGCACCTAAAAACAACAACATTATATGTCCCAGCTGTTACACGTGGTTCCAGGTAGCAGAGATTGATACATTTTACCTTTAAATATTTCTTATAAACACCCTGTGTAAATCACCTCAACCCTGGATAGTTCCCAGGTAGGTGAGATAAACGCAAGCCCTTAGAACTGGTATGCAAGGGAGCTACCAGGCAGGTCAAAACAACAAAGCACAGTTTTTTTGAAATAGGTTAGTTTTGTTCCTTCAGGTACTGATACACTAGGACTGGGAATGTGGCTGTTGTTTAAGGTCACTGCCAAGCTGGGGAGTGAGTGATGGGACCAGGGTAAGCTGAAACGCTAGAAAGCTTTCTTACTGAGATTCCTCTGTCCCCCCCCCCCCTTTTCTTTGCCTCCTCCCTCCCTCCCTTTCCTTTGCATTCCTCTGATTGTTGCAAACTTTTGGTTAGTTTCTAGAGTTCAAAAAAGTTGATTCTGACAGTTTTATCAGTTTATGCATTTCATTAGTGGCAAGATGGACTTCAAGAGTTCCCTACTCTGTCATTTTCATTGATGCCCTAATTTGGTTTGTGTTTGTTTGTTTGTTTTTTGAGACAGATTCTTGCTATCTAACCCAGGCTGGCCTAGAACTTGCAATCTTGCTTTCTGTCTCCAAGTGCTGGGAGATAACAGGCATGTGGCACTATTCCCAGCTATTGTTTTTTAATTTTATTTTTATTATACATATTTAAGGGGTACAACTTATTTTTTAAATGAGGAAACAGACTCAGCTAATTAGTGGTTGAGCCTACATTTGATCTTAGATATGCCTAACCTCAAACTTGTGTGCAGGCTGGGCCTGGTGGTGCACACCTGTAATCCCAGCTCTTAGGAAACTGAGGCAGGAGGATTGAGAGTTCAAGGCCAGCTCAGGCTGCATAGTGAAGTTCAGGATGGTCTGGGCTATGTAGTGAGATCTTGTCTCAAAAAAAAAAAAAATAACTAAAAATAAAAACAAAAAACAAAACAAGCCCGAAACCCCCTAGAACTTGTGTGTAACTTAGGCATGGTGGTGTGTGCCTGGAATCCTAGTACTCAGGAGTCTGAGGAAGGAAGATTGCAAGTTGAGGCTAGCTTGGGCTACAAAGGGAGACCCTGCCTATCTCTAAACAAGTAATTAAAAAATAAACTAAATAAAAAAAAAAAAAACACAAAACTTGTGTGCATTTAAACTCTATATGCACAATCTCCCCTTTAAGCTTTGTACTTTATGTCATGCCCTGACTTTGTCTTGGACAGTTTTAATAAGTTTGGGTAGCATTTCCTAGCTCAAAGCAGTTAGCAGCTACAAGTCAAAAGGATAGAGCTTGAGTCATAAGGGTTGAGAAGTAAAAGGTGTCAGGACAGCTCTTAAAAGCAGAACCTTCTAAGGCAAAATGCCCTTTATTCCTTAGTAACTCCTAAACGTTATAACAAAAGATATTCATATTCATAACTTTTGAATCATAGATTTTTAGACATGAAAGCATCAAGAAGAGACAAAATCATATTTCATACTCCCTGCTTCAGGAGATAGGTGGTGTGATACATTTTAGAAAGATTGTCTGATCTTACCTTTCCCTCAAAGCAGAGCCTGATACAAGGTGTTTTCTTTTGGAGGTGATCCTGAGAAGCAGGAGGGAGGCAGTGGGAAAAGTAAAACAGAGAGAAAGCCATTAAAGGATATGTTATCAAAGTTGCCTCTAGGGCAGTGGGTGTTGAAATCTCCCAGAACCTCTGAAGAAGCCTGCGGTGCCATCCCGTATTGTCCACTTGGGGCTTCTAGCTCTTGTCTCACCTGGCTGAGGGCTGCCTCTGAGCACTGGCATGCATGGCTGACGAGGCTCTCATTTCAGTGTAGGAGAAGGCCTAGGTGCACAGGAGCAGGGAGCATGGGCTTGAGGGAGCATAGCATCAACATAAGGTGAGTCAGATGTACTGAACTGTCTGCCATAGCTGTGTTTGAAATCACTGTGAGCCACTGAGGCATGGTGGCACACAGCTATAATCAGTGACTCAGGAGGCAGGGGCAGGAGGATTGTGAGTTCAAGGCCAGAGGCAGCCTATGCAACTTAATGAGACCCTGTCTCTCAAAATAAAAAAAAATTAAAAAATGGGTAGGGGTGTAGCCCAATGGTAGAGCACTTCCATAGTATGTGAGAGGCCCTGGGTTCAACCCCAAGTACCACAAAAGAAAGAAAAAATGAAGAAATAAAAAAGAAATCATCATGAGCCAAGCAGATGGGACATAAGGTATAAGATCTGCCAAAAATATTTCCTTCCAAAATGTCACCAAATAAAGTTTTGGTGCTCACAAAGCTTCTAGAAAAGTAGGCATTATACAGAACTTCACATTCAAAAGCTGTGCTGTTTAGATGATGCATTGCCATATCAGTTTCCTGTTTCAGGTCGAGTGCCATGTCAGTGAGTTTTATCTCTCACCGCAGGGATTGGTGGTGGAATCATCCATCAGCATGAACTGATCCATGGCAGCTCCTTCTGTGCTGCAGAACTTGGCCACCTTGTTGTGTCTCTGGATGGGCCTGACTGTTCCTGTGGAAGCCATGGGTGTATTGAAGCATATGCCTCTGGAATGGCCTTGCAGAGGGAAGCAAAAAAGCTACATGATGGTTGGTATCTTTCTCCTCTGGAATTAAGTGACCAAATGGTAGACAAACACTTGAAAGTAGAAATTCCAAAAAGAGCTGCACATTGAAGTCAGAACTTTTAACCTTTTCACTTGGCTCACAGTGATACTTCAGAGTGTTATTCTTGGTCCTGACCCAGATAACAGTCTTCCTTCCCTGGGGTAGAAATGGACAAGGGTCTAGAGCGCCAAGAGATCAGGGAAGATTTCTTTCATTTTTCTTTTCTCAGCCATTAGCACTTAATACACATTTTTATGAAAAAAAAAATATGGATGAATACTTCACAGGTTTTGAACTCTGAGAGATCTGTTTGAATTAAAGCCACTTATAGACGAGTTACTAAAGTCAGGATAGTTTCTAGTCTAATCCAGGAGAGAGTCAGTTAATACATTGAGAATGATGTCCAAGGAATGTAGAAATATGTAAAATGGACACCAGAGCTCCTTCCCCACCCTCTCCATACAGGGAAGAGAGTGCCAAGGTGCCATCCTGGGAGCCAAGCATCAGAGGATACATGGAATTAGCCAGACAAGTTTGAATGGCAAAGGAGCTCTTCTGAGTCTGGAAACAGTCATGCTGTTGTGTAAATGGCAAGACTGGGCATAGTGTAGCAGGAGGGAAGCTAGGACCAACAGGTCAGAGAAACCATTAAAACTTTTTAGGGAAAAGATGTAGTTGGATCTGAATTTCAGTTTCTTTAGTAAACTGTAACTTTATTTCAGAGGGGAAAATGGTAGTTGAATGGAGGGTGACTTTAAGTGAGACAGTTGTAAAGTGACTTTCAGTTTTCTAGTTGGAGAACTTGGGGTTGGGAATTGTGTTGGTTACTTTCTCATCACTGTGACAAAATACCTGACAGAACAACTTCAGGATAGGATAGGATAGGCTATAGGCTAGGCTAGGCTAGGGGGAAGGCTAGGCTAGGCTAGGCTCGGAGGAAGCATAGGATAGGATAGGATAGGACAGGATAGGAGGGTAGGCTAGGATAGGCTAGCATAGGAGGAAGGATGGATTTATTTGGCTGGTATCGCAGAGGATCTCAGTCCACAATGGTGGGGAGGTATGGCAGAGCAGCTGGCCACAGGGCCTGTGGTGAGGACTTCACATCACAGCATCAGGAAGCAGAGAGAGCTTACCACAAGTAGGGGCCCCTGTAAAACCTCCAAAGGCCTGCTCCCAGTGACCTACTTATGCCAGCGAGGTCCCACCTCCCAAAGTTCCACAGCTTCCTGAAAGAGCACTATCACCTGGAGACTTTGTATTCCAACACATGACCTGTAGGGGACATTTGGTATTCAAATTGTAACAAGAATATTAGGAGGAGGAATAGGTTTGGGTAGCAGATGATGGCTGAGTGCTGTCAGATGTCCGTGTGGCAATGCCTAGGAGGCTGCTGGATTCAGGGGTGTGTGGCTCAAGAGAGATGACTGGGCTAGAAGTGGGGATTTGGGAGTCAGCAACATTAAGGTGGCAGTTACATCCCTGAATGAGACCCAGGGAATGAGGTGCAATATAGAGTCAAAGATAGACTCCTGAGAAGGTCACCATTTGAGGGGCAGAAAGAGAGATGGGAGAGAAACCACAAGAGGGAAGCATCACAGAAGCCCAAAAAGGGAGGGTGTTTCAGAGAGTATAGTCAGTAATGTCAAGTGCTGCTTATAAGTATGAGAATGTCAGAAAAGCTCATTGGCCTTGACCACAAGTACATCATCTGATGCCCTTAAACTGTTTATTTTCATCCTTTTTCTCATTATCAACCCCCTAAGTAGCCTGTGTTTAGATGCTGTTTTGTGCCTAAACATTCCTCCCTTATGAAACCTTTGCACCACAGATGTATTGTCTGTTTATGTTTGTGTGCTATATGCTATTTTTATGCTTTATATATAAAGTGAGTAAAATATTTTTGCTCTCAATACCAATCTGTGAGCCGATGGGACAGACAGTGGGAATAGAAGTGAAGGTTGAGACTGCAGGAGAGAATGGGTGTGGAGTCCCTGCAGTAGGGTCCCTGAAGAAGTGGGAAAAGATGACCTGCAAAGGCAAGTCAGGGGTCCAAGAGAAGGCACATAGAGCAAAGATATGCAAATACTGATGGGTCTGTAGATGAGAGCCAAAAAGTACAAGGATCTCTGTGGGGGTGTCTTTTTTTCTGAGAGGTAAGATGGAGGGAAGACCCTCAACTAGATGGATTGACACAGTATCTGCAACAGGGGGCTTAAACATAAAAAAGATCATGTGCATGGCAATGTCAGGGAGTGTTTCATTCTGTTGTACATAGGGTCGCTGTGAGTCGGATCCAACTCGATGGCACCTAACAACAACAACAAGATATATAGAAGTTTGCTAAGGTATAGAAATGAGGGAGACTGGGAGAGACCTGGTAGGTGGCAGACTAAGGGAGACGGAAGAGCATCATTTGGTGTGTAGATAGCAGTCTGCATGGCTGGGGATTTTCTTCCTTCAGAGCCAAATAATAATAGTAGATTAGGTAGATAGGGTCGGTAGCCATAGCACCCTGGTATCCGATCCCATCAGATCTAAGCAGGGTTGGTCTAGTTAGTCCTTGGATGGGAGACTGTCTGGGAATACCAGGTGCTGCAGGCTATGGAGAAGGACCTGGAAACCTACTCCCCAAACAATCAGCCATCGAAAACCCTATGAATAGCAGAGAAACACTGACATAGTGCTGAACATGGCAGTGTTGCACATTGTTTCATTCTGTTGTACATAGGGTCACTATGAGTCGGATCCAACTCGATGGCACCTAACAACAAAGGTAGATTAAGAGGCAGATTGATCTGAGTTAGTGTATTAGTAAGATTTCTGTTACTGTGACAAAATAAGGAAGGGGCACGCCCCCAGTGACCTAACTTCCTCTTATTAGGCTCTACCTCTTAGAGGTTTGATTACCTCCCAGTAGTGCCGCGGGCTAATGACTAAACCTTTATCACTTGGGCATTTGGAAGACATTTCTCCAAACAATAGCAGTTAGTGACTGACAGAAAAACAAGGACTATAGGTAACAGAAATGCCTACTGTTTATTTAGCGTTTACTCTGGCTAGCACTGAAAGTACTTTATGTCCATTTTCTCATTTAATCCCTAAAATAATCCTAGCTATTACTGCCCAATCTTCTAAAAAAGAAAAACAGATAAAGATGAAGTGACATCGGCAGGAGGTTTACATAGCTAGTATAGTAGTGGCACAGCAGAAACTGAGCTGGAGCTATCCACACCTATGTGTTCCTCATCCACTAAGCCCCAATGCCTCAGACCATGTGACGCTGGAAGGTAGTGCAGCATTGCATCTGGGATGGATAAGGGAGGGGCCACATGTAGGAGTCTGATAATTTGGGGGGAAAAGAACACTTAAGGACTTTTAATATTGGAAGTGAGAGAGCCAGAGGGGTAGGAGGCTCTTGTTAGATTTGAGGATCTTCCAGGTAGCCAAGTTCTGAGCTCTGTATAACCAGGTAGCAAGAGGGCAGCAATGGCTTTAGGGTCAATGTATATGGATGTTTATGAATGATAGTTTTGCAGTTGTGAAAAGAAAACAGCTTCTTGCTTAGGGTTTGCTGCCAGTAGACACAGTTTTAAGTGTGGCCTCCCCATGGGGCTGCCCACAGTTCACTAATGACTGCTTCTCCTCACTTGCTCAGAGGACCTGCTCTTGGTGGAAGGGATGTCAGTGCCAAAAGATGAACCTGTGGGTGCACTTCATCTCATCCAGGCTGCGAAACTTGGCAATGCAAAGGCCCAGAGCATCTTAAGAACAGGTGAGCTTGTGGCTCCAGGCAGCCTTGCTATTGTGGTCCCAGACATCCCAGGGCTCCCACAGAGGACCAGTGCTCTTCATTGTCTGGTCAGAGGTACGTTTCCTACTTACTGAGAAAAGAAAATGAAAATGCACTGAAAGTATTTGGCAACAATGCCTTTTTAAACAGGTTTTATACTATGAAAACACTATTTGTTCACTTTATAGGATATTTAGATTAATATAGGAAAACAGTAAAGAAAAGTATCACTTTAGAGTTACCACTCATTGATACTAACTATTAACATTTCCTTCTGGAGCTAGCAGTGCAGCTCAGTGGTAGAGCACTTGCCTAGCAAGTGCAAGGCCCTGGATTCAATCGCAAGCATTGCCAATAAATAAATAAATAAATCCTTCCAGTCTTTCCATTCATTTTTTTCCTGCATTTTTTTTTTACTTAGTTGAGATGGTATATTATAGTGTATGTAGTTTTTTTTTTTTTTTAATTAAATTTAATTTTTTTGCAGTGCTAGGGATTGAACCCAAAGCCGTGTGCATGCTAGACAAGTGCTCTATCACTGAGCTATATACCCAATGCCTTTCTTTTCAGATGTGACCTCACTTTGTTGCTCAGGCTAGCTTTGAGGAAGAATGGGAGAGAAAGCGAGTAGCTGCCAGGCCCAGGAAAGATAAGAGAGCATCAATTGGTATTTAGGTAGAAGCCTGCACGGTTGGGGATTTTCTGACTTTAGAGCCCAAGAATAAGAGTAGATTAGGAGGCAGACTGATCTGGGTTGGGCTCAAGCAGTCCTCCTGCCTCAGCTTCCCCAGTAGCTGGGAATACAGGCATGTGTCACTGCACTCTGCTTTTATACAGTTTTATACCCTGCCTTTTTCACTTTAAGATATCATATGGTCATTTTCTCCTACTTAGAATAAATCATTGTGTGTTTCTATAGCTATTGAGGAGGATGTAGCAAGAGGATCACTTGAGCCCAGGATTCAGGGCCAGCTTGGGTAAGATAGCAAGACTATGTCTCTTAAAAATAAAAAAAAATATATTTTAAAAAGGAGTTAGTCAAGAACAGCTTTTAAAATACGGCTTCCCACTACATGGTATGAATGTACTTTACCATTGCTGGATATTGGCTCTCTTCCAGCTTCCACCTTGGCAATTTTGATTTAGCATTCTCCCAGAAACTTATTTTTGTTTTCCTATAGCTGGAACTGCTTTGGGACTTGGGGTTGTGAATATCCTCCACACTATGAACCCTTCCCTTGTGATCCTCTCTGGAGTCCTGGCCAGTCACTATATACACATTGTCAAAGACATCATCCGCCAGCAAGCCTTGTCCTCCGTGCAGGATGTGGATGTGGTAGTTTCAGACTTGGTTGACCCTGCCCTGCTCGGTGCTGCCAGCATGGTTCTGGACTACACAACTCGAAGGATCCACTAGGCCTCCCGGGACTGGACATGGACAGAGACCCAAGAGCTCCTTAGAAGAATCAAGTCCTTCTCTTTTAGATGAGCATTTCTTAAAAATTTGGCATTTAACTGCTGGTGACATTGGCAAAGAAGTGTTTTTGCTTTTTGTCTTCTCTTCCCCATGCACCTTTTTGTAGATGCTGCTCTTCCTGAGGTTTTCCTAATTGGGGTCATTTTAGCACAAACTCTGTTAGGTTCCAGGCACAACTTTCTGGGTCAAAAGAAGCTACAATGATAGACCAGGAAGCCTTAGGACTCTGCTTGCTACTTAGACCTACAGGCATTCCTTGAGATGTAAGTTTCATGACTTTGGGCTAATAATCCTTCCTACGCTAACATTAGACAAAGACCACAGAAGAGGATCCATCCATTCAGGGAACAGAAGAAAATCTGACCAGGAAAGGGTTAAATAAACTTTTTAAAAAGAGCTTTATTGAAATATTTTTAAAGTGTACAATTTGATAAATTTTGACTTATGTATATACCTGTGAAACCATCACTATGATCAAGATACTGACATGTCTGTCACTCCCAAATGTCTTTGTTGAAAGATGTTTTACTCTAGCAGAACTTCTAAGAGACTTTAGAACAGCGATCTGAATTACAATAGCCTAGTGACCTTGTCCTTATCTTCTTAGAGACAGCTAAGAAGCTAGGACTTATAGCCTCTGAAAGGAGATTAACTGTCCCCAAAGGATCTTTGCTCCTGACCAGCAGACACTTCTTCCTTCAGTAACTTTTCATACTATGTTGCCTATAACCCCAATGTGTATGAAGGCAGTGTTTGTATGTGTTATACCTGAGTGCAGACCTGTGTATCAGGATTCTGACTAAACAAGAATCTGCTTTCAAGCCGGTACATTGGCACATGCCTGTAAGGTTAGTGACTTGGGAGGTGGAGGCAGGAGGATTGAAAGTTTGAGGCCAGAGGTAGCCTGCATAACTTAGCAAGATCCTATCTCAAGATAAAAAATTAAAATAAGGGTTGGGGGGTGCAGTGTAGAGCACTTACAAAATATGCGCAAAATATGCCCTGGATTCAACCCCCAAGTACTACCAAAAAAAAAAAATTGCTTTCATTGATGGCAGAAACACAAGTCAAAGTTCTGCCTATTAATTGCAACCTGGAAGAAATACTAACAGCCACAAAGTATTAAGTGCCTACTGTGTGCCAGGCTATGAATTAGGTGCTTCATATACATTATCCTAAATTCTCACAACCTATGAGGTAGGTATTTGAATTCCCATTTTATAAATCCCCCATTTAGTGTGTTCTAGTGACATATGTAAAACTGTGGGGCTAGTGAATCTTAGGATTTGATCCAAGATCCCTCTGTGCTTTTTCTAACTCATACAACTTCTCATTTCAAAAACACTTTCAAATTGCTATATTCTAATTTACTCTAGGCTACCAAAAACTTTAATCTGATTTGTGAGCCAGAGGAGGTGGTGCATGCCTGTAATCCCAACACTCAGGATGCTGAGGCAACAGGATCATGAATTTGAGGGCAGCCAGATGTACACAGTTTCAGGCCAGTCTAGAATACATAATGAGACCCTGTTTTAAAAAAACAAAACTAAAAACATCTGATTTGCAATGACTTGATTTACTTTTGACCCTACGTCTCATCTGTGAATTGAATCAAATATTCCATTCTGCTATGGAAATCTTGCCCAAACAGTATTTGGACTAGTAACAGGTTTTATAAGTGCTTTTAGAGGGTCTAAAAAAAAGCATATGCATACATTTTTCAGACTTTTTATTTAGAAAAAAAGTTTTTACAACGTATTCAGTGTTGACATAAAAGTTAAACTAACATATTTAATATACAGTGGAATGACTTCTTCCTGGTGGGTTAATGTGAAAAAGATAGGTTGGCAGATTCCTAGAACTCTACTAGCCCTTAAATCACCTCCAGAGACTGCTTACTTACTATTCAAACATTCCACAGTGATGGCTGAGAAACATGCTCACTTGCCCAGGTGGCAGTGTCTGGGACTGACGGTATACACAAAGGGGACTTATTTAAAACCCATAGTTACTGTAAACAACTGCATTGCTACCAAGTTCCATGCCAAATTTTTGAAAGGACGGCACTGAATTGAAAATATTTTTTATTAAATTCGTGGAAAGAGTAATATATTCTGACATAAACTATTATATATGGTTAAATCATGTTTATTTAATGTAAATATTATGTTACTGTTGTGAGCCAAATTCTAAAGAAAAAATAAATACACCTCCTTTTTCAGATCTATCAACACTGTTATATTTTGTTTTCTTTTCCTAAATTAACTCACTAGCTAAAGTATTTCCATTCCTAGAAGGGATTTATATTGTTGCCTGGCTTTACTCTTTGAAAGTTATATAACTTAAAGTATTTAATATCATTGCTTTCTTAACCAAGAAAAAAAAAAAAGCCTATTAAGAGAAAGTACTGTTGTATAACATTTAAAATTTCACATTAAAAAAAAAGTGGCCCCAAGAAAGAGTTTGAAACTAAATGTTGAGCTCCCACTGGATAATCCTTTGACCAACACCCTCCTTTTATAAAGACCCATATGGGTAAAAAAAAGGCAATATAAATATTCCCAACTTAGAATGACTGTGTAACAACATTTAAAAGATGTTAAAACAACAGTGTTTTCTCTTTCATAGTTTCTATGGGTCAGGAATTTGGGAAAAGCCCTACTTGGTAGGTCTAACTCAGTGTCTTGCACTTGCAGACTGGAACTGGAACTGAAACAGGTGGTTATGTCTAGTGACTGGCCTCACATTTCTCTGCATAGTTGTTACACGGTCTCATGTGGTCTGAGTGGGCTAGTTTGGACTTCCTCACTACATGGCAGCTTCATGGTGGTAGAACTTTTTATATAGTGGGGCTTAGGGGTTCAAGTCAGTGTGTTGTAACAAATTAGCTACAGGCTGTATTGCCTTTTACGGCCTAGCCTGGGAACTCACACAGCATCACTTTTGTCATATTATCTGGTTATCTCTTGATCTGGACAATGTCAGATTTTTACAACTTAAATCTGCCACATCCCCCTTCAAGAAGTCTAGCTAGTGTGGGAACAAGACTGGCTCAGATAATGGCACCAAATACCAAAAATTAGCTGTCCCAGGTAGAAGGTCATGGGAATTTACGGGAGGGAGTAAAGCATTATGGAGGTGGCCTTTGAACTGGTTCTTAAGTTGGATTTTGACATTTTAAGTGGCATTATGAAAGGCCAGGTGGGACAAATGTTTTGTGAACACCAGTGAGTGCCTAAGTGCAATCAGAGGTAGGTGAAGAACGAATGAAAAGTACAGAAAGCTCCTCTCCCACCCAAATAAGCATTGAAAGATAGGAGGCTTTCTTTCTTGGCAATGGCAAGACCTAACCTCCTTCCTGAGCATAGTATTACTGGAGTTTGCCTCACTTTCCAATTTGAAAGTAATACCAGGTGAGTATAACCATAAGGTTACTGAAAGATGGCCTTACTAAGTGCTTTTGTTTGTTGTTAAGTGCTTAGAACATAACTTAAAAAGTACAATGAACTACACAGTATTAGAGGGCAGAGGATGAATGTATGAGAGCAGTCTCCTAAAAATACCTGTTGAGTAGATTAGCAGGGTTCAATAGGGCTTTCTGGGATGACAGAAATGTTCTATAATCTGCACTGTCCAGCTGAGTGCAGTGGCTCATGCCTGTAATCCCAGAAACTTGGGACAGGAGGATCGCAGGTTCAAGGCCAGAGGCAGCCTGTGTAATTTAGAGAAACCCTGTCTCAAGATTTAAAAAATAATAATAAAAATAAAAAAAATAAAAAATGGGTGGAGGATGCAGCTCAGGGGTAGAGTGCTTGCAAAGTATGTTCAAGGACATGGGTTCAACCCCCAAGTGCTGCACTGTCCAATTCTAATGCTACCTATCTATGTGTGGCTAATAAGCACATGAAATGTGACTAGGGGTACAAATGTTTTCCCCACCCCCTTACTAGAGGGTTAAACCCAGGGCCTCACCCATGCTAGGCAAGTGCTCTACCACTGAGCTGCACACTCAGGCCTTTTTATTTTTTGAGACAGAGTCTTGTTAAAGTTGCACAGGCTCCCTCTGGCATCAAACTCAGAATCCTCCTGCCTCAGCCTCCTGAGTTGCTGGGATTACAGGCATGTGCCACGATGCCTGGCTTTAGAAATGTATTTTTACCTAAATTTAAATAGCTACATGTGCCTAGTATAGAAGTCTAGGTGAAAGATTTTACAGTAGAAATATGAACCAAGTGCCTGGGATGGCACAAACCACAACATATGCTATAGCAATCAAGGAGTAGGGTTAGCCACACACTCATGCCATCCTAACTAGCTGAATCCAAAGGATTGTTGTTGTTGTTGTTGTTAGGTGCCGTCGAGTCAGTATCTGACTCATAGCGACCCTCTGTACAACAGGGGAAACACTATTGTCAGTGCTTCTCTGCTGTTCATAGGGTTTTCAATGGCAGATTGATTTTTGGGAGGGGGTTGCCAGGTCCTTCTCCCAAGCCTACAGCACCTGGTGTTCCCAGGCGGTCTCCCATCCAGGTACTAACCAGGCCTGACCCTGATTAGCTTCTACGGCTGCAGGCAATCCCGAAACAGCCATTGAAAACCCTATGAGGGTCTCTATGAGTCAGACACAACGACGGCACCAAAGGATTAGTAAAGGTCTTACTAGACTACGTACCCCAGACAGACTCTCTGGAAATATACCATCCAAGTCCCTAAACTAAAGGATGACGACAAGAGTGTGGGCATCTGGGAGAAAACACTGAGGTTGGTGGGAGGATTCACAACTATGTCTTAGGTAAATAAGGGAGTCACCTTTTAGCCATGGAATTCCCTTTTCAAATGAAAATTTCTACAAAATCCTACTACAGAAAAGAGAAACTTGGAGCTATTTTAGTTTAAGGAGGGTAGATGCCCAAGAGTTGTACCGATTCAGCTCTAGAAATGATGAGCATTCTCTGTCCCTTTCAGCCTGCCTCCAGGCTGTAGCACTTCTCGAGATCAATAAAGAAGCTTCATCTATATTGTCTGAAACAGAAATTTATTCTCAGAATAATGCACAAAAGCACAGGTTGAAGCTACTGTTGGGAGCTTCCCTCCCTTCCTCTTCCTCCTCCCCCTCCTCTCTGAAAGCCAGGGAGAGCACAGTTGAAGGAAACATGCAATCACAAACAATGATCAACTCTAAAGACAAAAGGTTTGGTCCAAAAGAACTCAACATAATTAATCCAATTACTGTGAACAGCTTCACTGAGTAGGATTAAGATATTGCAGATGTAGTGTTTCCACAGGGTGGCTCTTCAGTGCACCAGGGGGGCCTGCTTGAGGGAGATGAGGACTGAGCGCATGCGGGAGACATCTTTGGCCTGTTTGCTGGACTTGGGGTTAAAGTCACACAGCCGGGCCACCCGCTCCCACTCAGTGCCTGGGGATGACTCATCAATGTCGTTTACAAAGGCTTCTTCTGCTGCCCTGGAAGCAATAATAAAATATGTTGGTTTAATGCAGAAATCCCTTTGAGCTGGTGGCTGCCTTGCTGCCAAAAAGTGACTGCATCTTCATCTCTGACTCAATGGCATTTCTGGTTTTCCCAAGAATAACACTCGCTGGCCCAGGTCAGGCACAAGGGCAGATACGTGGCTGGCTCTCCTAGGCACAGGGTGCCTGGCTTGCTATGTAAAATGATGGAATACAGGTGTTTGGTGCAGGCTCACTCTATCTCTCTGGCTGTCTCTGCTCAATAAAGAGCATTAAAAAGCAAGTCTTTGGCCAGTTACATACTACTTTTACAAAGAAGAGCAAAGCAGCAGGCTGGTCAAGAACTTGGAGAGCAGCTGATACTGGGCTGTACTGAGTTTCAAGGAAATTTCAAGACTTCTCAAAGCCCACAGGTCATTGCACAATAGCCTGTAGATTTATTCTTAGGCTGGAGAGAAACAGGGCAGATCAAAAGGAATTCAAGACAAAGCTCCCATGCTAGCAGGCACTAGAGACTAAAGCCATTCTGCAACAGGGTTTATTAGGACATTCTCCAGTTCAGCCAAAAGTTTGCCATTTTCTCTCCAGCCAGGTGCCTGGGGCCACTAAGGGCACACTCTGGCAGGAGAGCCAATGTTAGCTGCTTTTTGGCAGGATGCCGTGCCAACATTTTTTCGTATCAAAGTCAGCCCACCCCCAGTCTAGGCAACTAACTGGTGGGAGCTACAGCCCAAAAGGATAGTGGTAAGAGGCAGGAAGACACAATATATTCATCTACTCCAACAAGCATCACGGGCAAAGCAAAAGCAATGGAGATGACTGGTCTGTGGGGACAGAGGGGTGGCACTATCACAGGGATGGCTGTGGCAAACACCGCTGAAGCCCAGAGCCACTACAACACTGCGACTTCATGGCACACACAGGGGCAGTGAGAAAGGTTTACTTAACTGTTC
The DNA here is from genome assembly GCA_007922755.1 of Pedetes capensis. NCBI lineage: Eukaryota > Metazoa > Chordata > Mammalia > Rodentia > Pedetidae > Pedetes > Pedetes capensis. The sequence continues at coordinate 56,186 of VMDO01000698.1, forward strand.
TAGGCTGTAGCAAGGATGGTTTATGTTTGTGCTTAAAGGTGAAAAGAAGAAAAGAAACAAGGAGAGAAACTTTAGGTCAGATATAGAAAATGAGAATGAGCTCAATGCAGATGGTCAGTAAGCTAGACATGCCCTTGCCACTCTGTCTATGCTTGGGAACGTGCAGCTGGCTTTTGCTGGGTCACTCTGCTGCCCAGCAAAACCAGACTCAACCTTTCCAGTCTCCATTTCTACTCCAGAGAGAATGTGCAAAAGTCAAATCAAACACCACCTGTAAGTCCAACATTTCACAAATCTCATTCTAACTATACCCAGGGACCCATGAGACCCAGTTCTATCTTCTAATGGGGTAAACATAACAAGGTCATGGGCCCTAAGATGCTCAAAGGACTTCCACCCACCTTCCACAGGTTCCTGTCCTCCATTCCATCCTCATCTCCCTTACTTAAAAAGTTGGCTTTTATTTTTAAGGAGGAAACAAAACTGTTTCCAAGTCCTCAGCAATAATGCTTTTGAATCAGGAATTCTTTAAAAAAAAAAAAAAATTTTTTTTCCCAAAGAAAATGCTATTTTTGAGGGGGAGGCAGGGAGGAGCTGAAGTAGCTCATATCAGACAACTTTGGCTATTTTGACCTCACAGCTGAGAGCCTTCTTTTGCTAGGGTGGGGGACAGGGCATCAGAAGCTGGCCACTAAGCAGCAATTTTTTTGACATGTAAGACCAGAGAGAAACAATGACAAACACCCATCAGAGGCAGCCCCCTCTGCTCTGGACTCTTCTACCCAAGGGCAAGGTAACCAGCCCCACATTCTTTGAAGAATTGAGCATTGAAAAGTCAGGACCCCCACAGCTCTGCAAGGCAAGGTGCTGCCACTCACTGGCCCCTAACCTCCTGGGATTCACCTGCTCCAGGCAAGGAGGCTCTCCTTCCCATCTGGGGCAGGCAGGCAATAGGGCCCTGGAAGCAGCAGCAGTGCCGGCAAGAGATCAGAGTCCACCCAAGTCCCAAACCTTTTCCAGACAAGATTACAAAGGACCGCATTTTGAAAAAGAGTTAGCTTGTTTCCCTCTAAGACCCCAAATATGAAAAATGTTCATTAGAGGGTGCAGTGAGTCATAATTCTGCAAGATTAGCAGTGGACCATATCCAGTTTATCAATTCACAGGCAGCCCCCACAATGCCAATTTGAAATATTTTAAAAAGCAAAGCAACTTGTAACAAAAGGAGCATTAATTCTAAACAAAAAGTAGAAAGAATCAAAACAAGAAAAGGAATTAGTTTTGCAACATACACATAACCAATCACGTCAGCGAACGGTTGTTTGTAGAAAGCTTCATCTGCCACCCTAGACAGCAAGAGGTCCAAAAGGCAGGCAAGCAGGCAGAAAAAAAGAGAGAACATTGAGAAGCAGAAACATCTAAAATCCACAATAGGGGTGCAATTGGACTCTGGGGAGCTGCTCCCAAGGCTCCATCCTAACCCCCAGGAGGCTTCAGGCAGCAGGCACTCCAGCAGGCTGAGGCTCCTCCACGAGAGCAAGTGCTATAGCTGTAGCTCTGGGGTGAACCCAGCAACAGCTCTGAGTGAGCACACAGCAATGGGCTAAGCCCTTCCATATACATCATGCTGATAACCGGAACAATCTATTCCACTGAATACTTTCATCCCACCTTACAGATGATATAACTGAGGCTTAGGGATTAAGCAACCTGGTTCAGCTACAGCACAGTGGAAGCATTAAGAAGTCACAACTGAGGCAGCCTGGCTCTTCCTACTGCAAATTAATGCAGAATTCTTCTTACTGTACACTAAAGCTGCTTCCCAGCTGGTATATGCTCAGGAAAACATGCCACTTTTCTGTTAGCCTCAGTAAGTATCACTGGGCATGAATGCTGCCAGGTACCAGGTGTGCTCAGTCCCAAAGTTGGATTATCCAACTTCTGCTTCCCCACACTAATGGGTGGGATAAATTTTCAGTATCCTGGGAACACATTAAGTCATTTCAAAATCCCATAGAGAAAACAACATCTGTAGTCAAGTGGTCTGGCATAAGGAATGTTAGTCTTGGGTCCTGGCCCTGGCTTCTGTATGTCCCCAAGTAAGGATGTCTACTCAAGAAGATAGGGCAGTTTGTAAACATTTCTATGCCAGACTAGACTTGCCTTGATAAAGTACAGTCCAGAGTCAGGAACTTCATCCTTCCTTAACTTTCACTCAGATGGGAAAGTGGATCAACATGGTAGGCCTCTGGGATAAGGAGGAGGACATACTGAGTAGAGAAATTTATGCTACGGGGGACAGGATAGCTTTGATTCCGTTACCTCAGGGGAATCTCTGGGTCTAGGCATCTTCATCCACTGTGGCTGGTCAGGGAACCTTCCTCAAGGAGTCTTAGCCTGTCCTTTGATGGGCAGGTTTAGGGTGGGCAAGTAGAAGAGGCATTTTTTAAGGATAATCATGCCTAGTCATTAATCTAAGTGTGAATATTTATTTGAAGGCAAATTCTAGTAATTTTATTTTTAAACTCACACATACCCTTCTTTCTCATTTTGATTTATATGCAGGAAGTGTTTTGTGAAAATTTAGGGACAGCAAAAAGAGCAGCCTGATTATAACTCAAAGTGAATCAGCAGGGCAAAAGAAAGCTATTTGTGGGCCTAGTGAGTGGAAGGGAAAGGAAAGGCAGCCCGGCTTGTAAACCCATAATCCCTTTACACAAAGGGCTCAACCTAATCGATTTGAACTCCAGCTTGTTCCAACTGGAACAGCATAAAGGTTTAATGACTCCTGTCAAGACATCACTTAATAACAGAGGCTTGAATGTCAAGCTCTGTTCCTTTGTAGCTAGCACCAAGACTAAAGAGCTCATCAAGGACAAACAGAGGCCCTGAAGAACACACAAAAATATACATAGCAAACAGTTACTTAGGGCCTACCCATTTGCTCTTCATGCAGCAGAAGAGAGACCTGAAAGCAGAAATCGTCAGCCTTAGCAGGTCTGACAGGGCTCAAAGAAGCCTGGGAAAGTGGAAGGCAGAATGCCTGACCACAGGAGAAAGCTCCCCAGGCCTAAATGAATGCACAACTTCATACAGAGCCCCACAGTGGGCATTGCTGAGAATCATGGATTCCCCAAACTTTTTCAAGTCTTGGCAGAGTTGAAAAGTCTCTGCACAAAAGCCACCTGTAACACATCCTGGGGTTGTTCTTCATGAGTGAACTGCAACAGCCAGCCACTGTTCTGAATCTTCTGAAAAGGGAATTCTTTTCCACAGGCCATCACTGAATAATTCACACACTTGTGCAGTGACATTTAAGCCCTGACTTGGGATAAAGGGAGGGAGATGCAGTCTGGATACTGACAAGAGACTATATATTCTGTGGGGATGGGGGGAGGACAAGGACCCCACCTGTCTGCTGTATGCTCCCCACTCAGCACATGCCTTATGTGGTTGGGCTCCCAATACTTTGGTGACTGACTGGGTTGGGGTACCTGTAGAGCAGAATCCTGAGGACACACTCAAGGTAAGTGCTCTACCACTGTGCTGCACCCTAAGCCCCTTTTTTATTTTTTATTTTGAGACAGGATCTTGCTAAACTATGCAGGCTGCCTCTGGCCTCAAACTTGTGATCCTCCTGCCTCTGCCTCCTGAGTTGCTGGGATTGCAGGAGTGCACCATGGCACTTGGCATCTTAACTGGATGCTTTTTCTATCCCTGAGCTGCTTCTTTTGAACTTTACTTTTCTGTCTGATCTCTAGGGTCCCTTTAACATCCAGTTGCTGCAGGAATCACACAGGAGAATGACAGCTGCTTAAAATGAGCCCATTTTCTTTTTAAAAAAACACAGAAATAATAGGGAAGATAAGTCCCTGTATAGACATTAATGACACCTGTTCCTTTACACTCTAAAGTTCAGAGGCAAACAGGGATAAGGGAGAGGAGTAGTCAGCAATATTAAAATTTCTATGTTGCTAGGTGTGGTGATGCATGCCCGTAATCCCAGCAGAGTTGAGACCAGGATGGACTACACAGCAAGACCCTGTCTCAAAATATAATAAAAAAATTAATCTCCAGGATAGGATGTATGTCATTGGAAGAAGTCCCTCTTTGTTTGTTGTTGTTGCTATTGTTGTTTTGAAACAGTCTCCTATGTAGCCCAAGCTGGCCTCAAACTAAAGATCCTCCTTCATAATCTCCCAAGTGCTTAGATTATAGGTGTGCACTACCATGCTTGGCTTGATTCTGTTTTTTCAGGGTTGGAAATAAACCTAGAGCATTCTACATGCTAGCCAAGTGCTGTACCAGTGAGCTACATCCCCAGCACCCAAAAGGATTATTAAATGTAACCCACATCCACCCTGTAAACAGTCCTTAGAAAAAAGTGTGAAAACTATTCTTTGTGTCCTAGGACCATGATGCCAGTGGCTAGCAGGCCACTAACTTTATACACACAAGCTCAAGCCTGTGCTTCAGCTTCCACCAGACGACCTTGTTGTTGTTAGGTGCCGTCGAGTTGCTAACCGACTCATAGCAACCCTCATAGGGTTTTTAATGGCTGTTTCCGGATTGCCTTGGGAGTGGATTGCCAGGTCCTTCTCCCATTTTTGCAGTGCTGGGAATTGAACTTGGGACCTCAGAGACTGCAGCGCAATGCTCTACCAACTGAGCTAAATCCCAGCCCACAAGACGACCTAGTAGTTTCTAAATAGCTCTATGTTCTCGGTACATGGTGGATAAGTCCCTTCTCCTCCTGAGACTTGAGAAGTTCACCTGAGACCAGCCAAACCAACATCCTACAATTTCAGGTAAGAAAAGGTACCATGGCCCTGACTCTACATCCAAAAAGACTCAACCTCTAAGGCTAAGATGTATGACAGGGACAAGGGAAGCCCTTTCTTTACAGGAGTTCAGCAAAACTGGCTAGAAAAATATTCTGCAACAGAAAGCCTGTTCTCAATATATCCATTAAGTTTGAAAATCTGTGCGTCAAGTTGCCCAAGCCTCAGGGTCAGTTCTGTCAGGTACTTTAGCAGACTTCAGTGCTGAGGCAGCTTTTCTGGGGAACACGACCACACCCAATCATCTTTCTTTACAAATCTAGACTTGCACCTGGGAGGAAATCACCTTGAATAAGCATGGGGTGCAGGAGCCGGCAGCCGGCAGCCCTTTCACCACAAGCTCAAAAGAAGGCCTGAACAGGTAGATGGGGCCATCATCTCTGGCAACTAAACCACCTGACTAGACGGTAGTCTGGGGGCTGGGATTTAGCTCAGTTGGTAGAGCGCTGTGCTGCAATCTCTGAGGTCCTGAGTTCAATTCCCAGCACTGCAAAAATGGGAGAAGGGTCTAGCAATCCACTCCCAAGGCAATCCCAAAACAGCCATTGAAAACCCTATGAGGGTCGCCATGAGTCGGATACCGACTTGATGGCATCTAACAACAACAACAACAGACAGTTGTCCCCATTATATTTGTCATGAAACTTCAAATGGAGTCTCACAGGCACTCCTTGGGAGGGAACCCTGTCCCCAAGGAAGGTAACCAGGACAGAGGCTTCAGCCTGGCATCTGAAGGGCAGCTGACAGAACCAAGGATGACCAAAGGGACATTAGAAGTGAAGGGCTCCATGCAAGAGAAAGAAAAAGTCCATCTGTTCTGTCACAGTTGCTCCATTATGGCATCAGCTGGCTAATAAGTTTTTTCTTTTCTGGGAGAACTGTCAAGAGACAAGTGCACCTGACCCAACTCACTTCCTGCCTGAGTATGGGAACCTAAGGCTCTATGTTGAAAACTAAAACTATCCCAGGCCCAGTCTGGCCTATTTTGACACCAAAGTAAGTACAATGAATACTATAGAGTGAAAGGTAGGCTTTGAACCCAGCAGAAAAATGCAAGTCAATCTGCCTTGCCTGAGGGGAGTCGTGCTGCATATGCCTACGTTACTTCCTAGAAGGAAGACTTCCAAGAGGAAGGACTTCCAAGAAGTGAGTGCAGTAAAGATCACAGCTGCTGTATGGCAGTGATATAAGAATGTGATATAAGAATGAATGTGTGCCAGACGCCGTGGTGCATGCCTGTAATCCCAGCAGCTGGGGAGGTGGAAACAAGAGGATCACAAATTCGAGACCAGAGATAGTCTGTAATTTAGCGAGACCCTGTCTCAAAAAAAAAAAAAAAAAAAAAAAGGGCTGGAGGCAGCAGCTCAGTGGTCCAGGTCCAGCACTTGCAAAGCATGCAAGCGTGAGGCCCTGGGATCAATCCCCAGTACCGCAAAAAAAAAAAAACAAAACAAAAACACAAAAAGAATGAATGTGTTTTCCCCTCACAACTACTTAGCCTTCAGTAAGTCAGTAAGAGATATTCTGAAAAAAGCTGTTTTAAAAGCCGATTCAAGATTTTCTTAGGTCAAGTGAATCTTATGAAACCTTAATTCTGAAGTCACTGTGCTGGAACATCTTTAGCTACTTAATTACAGAGCATATGTCCATGCTAAGGACCCCTTTATGAAGCCTCTTTCAGAGGGTAGGGTTGTATTTAGGGGATACAACATAACTAAGTCTATAATCATCTCTAAAGTAATGAGATCCTGGTATAGTCATGAAACTGACTTTTCATTTCAGGGTTCTGTTTTCTTCCACATGGACTTAACCTATAAAACAACTCTCCTCTTCCTGAATCACACCACTACAACTGATGCAAATAAACTCTTAAAAAGCCAAACTCACTATAGTTGGGATGGCTAAAAAGATAGGTTGAAGTATTCTCATAAGACCCAACAGATTTGCAACCTCTGTGTTTCAAGCACTTTCTTCAAAACCTATAATGACATTTCACATTGAAGGAGGGAAGAGCCGAGAACTTAGATTAGATGCTGGAAAATGCATTTGATTTAGTCTTAAAAAGCAAGATGTGGTAGAACCACCGTGGACTGACCTGTTGTTTGCTTTTGTTTTCTGTAGCTGCTCATCCTGTCTTGCATACCACTCTTCTAGCTCCTTTATTGCTTTTTCTTTCCACTCTGCTTCTTGCTTCCGAGAATTGGCATCTTTGAAGAGAGAGAGAAAAAAGTCAATACAAATGGGCACAGCACAAATTGAAGTTTCAATTTATTTTGGTCTTATTAAATTCATTGTAAGTGTGAGTACATGTGTATGTGTGTACATTGAGGGAGAATCACAGGGATGAGAAGATAAAATTGTTTTCACTCTCTAACCACCTCTTGATCTTAGTGATCTGATTCCTGGTCTTTCACCAACCTTATCCAAGTCCACTGACACCTTGGGGGGTCATCAACTCAATATGTTCATGGACTAATTCAGTTGGAGCAGGAGGTGGGAGAGTGTGGAAACATTGACTTTTAACAGAAAAAAAGCCTTCTGGTCCACCTTCTGGGGAAAAAACAACCACAGATGATTCTTTATCAATGGTGCCAATATTTGTTCAGGGAGGAGTATTTCTATTAGGTCATCTTGCCATTCTTCTCACAAACTATAGTCCATACCCCAGATTTGACCACTAATGGTTTTGTAAAACACAAGATAGCATTCTCATAACCAAACAAGGTAGACATGCTTTATCTTAAGCGGGGAAATATTAGAAAAATTACCAGAGGGAGAGGTGATTCAGAAACCAGAGAATGGCAGAATATAGTATATTAAAGTCCGTGGGACAACAAAACATCTATTCCTACTCAGACTGCACAGTGAGTTTGTGACAGACCTAGGACAAAGTTATACAGGAAACTTCAATGGAGAGAACTGCAGGGGGCCAGGGTATAGGATCATTATCAGTTAACCAAAGGATTCTGGAGATGAGAGTGAGAAAATGTGCATTTAGCAGCTTGCCAGGTTAGATTCTAAAACATGAAGCTTCTTAAGACTAAATACAGTTTTCTCTAATAAGTACAGCTGAGGACATACATAAGAATAGTGGGTGTAGCTCAGCTGGCCAAGTGCTGCTTGCATTCGTAGAGGCCCTGGGGTGGATCCCCAGCAATGCAAAAACAGGACAAAGACCTGGCAGCTCACTCCCAAAACAATCCTGAAAACAATCAGCCATTGAATACCCTATGAACAGCAGAGAAGCATTAACATAATGCTGGGCTTGGCACAGGTCAGGAAGCATTTGGTTCTCTTTTACATAGGGTCACTATGAGTTGGATCCAACTCGATAGCACCTAACAACAACAACAACAACAACAAATACATGTTACAGTTACTGGTGCAACTGACACTTGAAATTACAATGATACTTCAAACCCACATCTGATTCTAAAGTTTACACTTTATTTACTTCATTCTGCTACCTCAAAAAGGAAGGACACAGGCCAGGCGCGGTGGTGCACACCTATAATTCCAGCAGCTTGGGAGGCGGAGGCAGGAGAATCACAAGTTCGAGATCAGACATAGTCTGTGGAACTTAGTGAGACCCTGTCTCAAAAAAGTGAAAAAATGGGCTGGGGGCGCAGCTCAGTGGTCTAGTACTTGCAAAGCATGCAGGTGCGAGGCCCTGGGTTCAACCTCCAGGACTGCAAAAAATAATAATAATAATAATAAAATAAAATAAATAAAAAGGAGGGACACAAAGGGAAGCAAGCCTGGAAATAATCACACAATGTGACCATCACTGCCACTAATAATCCCGACAGTTTTGAAAGTGCAGACCAAAGCCCAATCTGTAATTAGTATCTTCAAGATCAGTAGAAAGTAGGGCTGGTATGAAGTAAGAACTTGAAGTGAAGAAATGATGCATTTATGGCATTTTTAGGGCTTCTGCAAGAAATGTCTTATAGTAATAACTTGCAGTAGGCAGTGTCTGTAACTGCAAGAAATAGACCAACAGCAGCTAGAAATTGCCTGAAAGTTTCAAATTATTAAGGAACTTTTGAGTTTGTTATCTAACTTATCAGGTGACGTATTCAGAAGAATAAGTCATCTCATTTGGGCTTTCCATTGACAACTCTTAACATGGATCTAGAAACTACTGGTTATGTGTCCACTTAATGCATGTGTGGAACAGAGGATGTCAAGCTGCAATGAGAGACGCTGTGGGCTGATGGTGGCATGTGAGCAAGGAACTGAAAAATACCACTAAACCTAAATGCAAGGTTTCCTTTTATAGTGGCGCAAATTACTTCTAAAAAAAGTTCTTCCTCACTAGCAAGTATTTCCTTTCACTGTATTCTAATGATTTATTACAATTTTTAAATTATATATTAGGACAAAATATCATGGAAACTTATCTGAGAAAAATTAGTTTAAATAAAAAATTTTGAGCACCTGTAATAAAATGTCCAGTATGAAACAGGACATTTAAATTGTCTTCTGGCCATTACAGATTTAGAAAGTAACACTGATAGTAAGAATTCAGAATCCTTCACTGCTAAGCTTGACAGGACACAGATCTATAACTGGACAGTCTCTGAGTTGGAGAGGGAGGGAAGAATGAAGAGTCCCTTTTGAGAAGTAGGTCCCAACAGGCACCTACTTCTCTGCCCACTTTCATTACTGTTCAAGAAAATTATCTGATAATGCAGCAAGCAGCTAAGCTGAAAATCAATCACACTGCTTATCTATTATTAGCATCTTGTGCTTTCTTACAGTTATTGCAGGGAAAAAGGTAAAACTGAAGAAACACCTTATTTGTGGACCAATTCAACTGGAATCCAAGGCCAAATATTGACTTCCCTCTAGAAGGTATCTTGAGTAAGTAAGGGGAACAACTCTTCTGGGCTGGGGATGTAGCTCAATCATAAAGTGCTTGGCTAGCTTGTGCAAGGCCCTAGATTTGATCTCCAGCATCAAAAAGAAAAAACAGGAAAAAATTAAGGAAAGATGGAAGGAAGGAAGAAAGGAAGGAAGGAAGATAGGAAGGAAGGAAGGAAGGAAAGAAGAAAAGAAAGGGCAGACATGCTTCAGGAAGTATTTCCAAGGGAACCAACTTGATAATTGAAAGAGAAAATGAAAATTTTCCACTACTAAAGTGTACTCTCTCTAAGGAGAATATGAAATTTGCCTCTAATCCTATTCAAAAGATAGCAAAGAAGAGCCAGACACTGTGGTGCACTCCTGTAATCCCAGCAGCTTGGGAGGCAGAGGCAGGAGAATTGCAAGTTCAAGACCAGAGGCAGTCTGCGTAACTTAGTGAGACCCTGTCTTAAAAAGTAAAATAAATAAATAAATAAATAAATAAAAATGGGCTGAGGGTGCAGCTCAGTGGTACAGCACTTACAAAGCATGCAAGTGCAAGGCCCTAGGATCAAACCCCAGTACCACAAAAAAACCATAGCAAAGAATAAGAAGCAAGGACCAAGGATGTTAACACCCGAAGACCTATTTTCATCTTCCTAAAACTATACTGTCTGCAGCCACAGAACCCTGGCATCCGATCCTGCCTGATCTCACAAGCTAAGCAGGGTCAGCTTGTTAGTCCTTGGATGAGAGACCACCTGGGAATACCAGGTGGTGCACACTAAGGAGAAGGACCTGGCAATTCACTCCTGAAACAATGTGCCATTGAAAGCACTATGAATAGTGGAGAAGCACAGTCAATAGTGCCAGGCATGGCACAGTGTTGAGGAGTGTTTTGTTCTGTTGTACACAGATGGTCACTATGAGGCAGACCTGACTCGACAGCACCTAACAACAACAACAACAAAGCTATACAATCCAACGCAACAGCTACTAGACATATGTGGCTACTTGAATTCAAATTTATTAAAGAAAGTTTAAAATTCAGTTTCTCAGTCACATTAACCATATTCCAAATACTTAACAGCCACATGTGGTCACTGGCTATCACAGTGAACAGGGCAGGTACCAAACAATTCCATCATCAAAGAAATTACTATTGAATAGTAGTGCTGTACAGCTTCATATATGTGCATATCTTTGTTCTGAAAACCATATAAATTGGCCTAGAGATATGGTACTAACTGGCTATGGTATCTAGGTCAAGTCCTTTCCTATTTCTGGGTGTCAATTACCCTACCAAAAAAAATAAGAAATCATGTCTTCTTTATGTCAATGGTTCTCAAGAAGGAAGAATACTGCTGACATGGTGCTTACAGGGAGAATGCCATCATTTCTACAAAATGTACAATAATATATTTAGAAAGGAAGTTATATCTGTATTTTAAAATAGATTGGCCAAAACAAAAGGTGTTAGTCTGTGTATGTATAAAATGTACACACACATACACACCTCATTTATATAAAGATAATTCAATAAGGCAAAATGAAAATTATTGAATCTGTTCATTTTCCTCTTTCAATTGTTCTGTTTGAAATTTTAGTAAAAAGTTGAGAAAAGAATACACTACGGATTATATCCTCACACTTTTCCTACCTCTCCATCCTCTACATACAGACACTAGGTCTCTCTCAATCCTGAACCAACAGGTGGCACTCCGCATACACACTTTTTACCACAGGCCAAGCTGGCTAGTACCAATTCTGGGCTTGGCCTGGCTGACTAGATGGTAGGGTGTGGATGGTATAGACCTTGAAGGAAGGTAGACTTAGGCTGAACTCTGCTTTAGGACTTCTTAGCTGTGTTCTTCAAGTACTTCATGTGTTACAGGCTTCACCGCCAGCTATTGAGAAGTGACGAGATCCTGAGAATTTTGACCTAATCCATTGATGACTTCAGAAGTGAACAGACTATCGGAAGGTGGTGAAAACTGTGGAATGTGGGTCCTGACTGGAGGAAGTGGGTCACTGGGGGCATGGCTTTGAAAGGTCTATCTTGTCCTTGGCCTTCTACTCTTTTCCTATGCTTTCTGACTATCATGAGGTAAGCAGCCTTCCTCTGCCCTTTTACCATGCTTCTGCCTTGCCACAGGCCTAAAAGCAATGGAGCCAGCCAACGACAGACTGAAGGGGAAACTGTGAGCTAAAATAAATCTGCTTTAAGTTGATTTTCCCAGATATTTTGTCACAATGACAGAAAGTGACTAACACATTTCCCAATATACCCCACACTTTCCTTGAAAGCATCATCATAAAGTCATCCTTCAAATGATAAATGAAATGTGTCTTTTAAATGAACATAATATCTTTAAATTTACAAAACACTCTCATAGCTAACCACCCAGAGTGCCCCTGAGGTCAGTAACACTGACTTTCCTTCACAAATGACACAGACTCTGAAGGGTTTCAACAACCAAGTGCCCACCAGTAAGGTAAGGCTGGATCTTGAGCCACACCTTTAATCACAAGTCCAGGATTCTTTCTGCAACATCACCCTGCTACTCCTGGGAGGTAGCTCTCTGGCCCTCTGGGCTACATATTCCTCATGCAACAGCCTATGATTAAGCATCTGGATGTGAGTGGCTTTGTGACCTTCAAACTGAGAAAGATATCTTCCCAAAGACCACACAAGGACACTATGGGTAACTCAAGTTAAAAAGGGAAAAAAGTAGAGTCCAGGTCAACTACAGTGGGACCTCGACCATAATCCATTCTAGAACACTGGCTGAGCCCTGAGCACATTTTTTACCATAAAAAATAATGTATATGTATTTAGAGGTTCTAGCACCACACCGAATGGCTAATTCACATGCTTAGCAATAAGTTCTTTCTACAATTCAATAGTTGTTCTTACTGTTTTCCTTGTTCCTTCCCTTTTAGCACTAGAAAGCTTCTGGGGTGCCATGATGACCATATGGTATATTATGTATATATACATTAAGAAAACCATGAGATTCTAACACAGCATCAGGACAAGTCCTTACTGCTCCAAACTGACACACAAAGTGATGCTTTCCCCTTTGTGTCACCCAGAAATGTTATGGGTAAGCGTGGCATCTCATACAGAGTTTTAGCATAGTAGTCAAGTGCCAAGGAAGTAGTTAAGCACCCAACCAGAATCCCTTGAAAATACTGGTCGAGGACCAAAATGTTCAAGCACGCAGCAGTTCAAGTGCTGAAGCACCACTATATTCCACTGAAGACAGACACCCAAAGACAGATAGAAATTCCTTACCAAGGGCTTCTAAGCGTTCCGTTTGTTCTTCTCTCCATTTACGGATACTTTCAGGCTCTGACTGCAATCGATCCACTTGTGAAATAGCTGCATAACTGTCTGTTGGACCATTACTCTCCTTAACAAAAAACACAAGTATACTCTATCAGTACAAAAACTCCTTCCTGAATTGCGAGTCATAAAAATTAACTTCTGGTTACATACAGCACGTGTGGCTGTTGTAAAATGTTAAAGGATTACATTAAAAGCAAAAATACAACCTCACATGCTGACAGGGAACTTTCAACATTACTGCACTGAATCTTTATAATCTCACAAAGCAGGCAAAGTAGTTGTTATCTCACCTGCTGATAAGTGGGAGATAGGAAATCTGGGGGTAAATGGGCAACAGATGTATTAGGAAACCAGATTATCAATTTGCTTCCTCACTTGACACAGAGATTATGTGATATCTTCAAAGTAAGAAAGGTAAGTAAGTACACAGCAAAGCAAAGCCTAAAGCCCAAGACTTCTAAATTCTATTACACTATGCAAGAAAAAGGTTATTACTTTGTGCTCTCTGAAGCCCTGGGTTCAATCCCCAACACTGCAAAAATAAGAGGACGTGGCAATCCATTCCTGATTCAACCCCCAAAACAATCAGCCATTGAAAACCCTATGAATAGCAGAGAAACAGTGACATAGTGTGGAGCATGGCACAATGTCAGGAAGTGTTTTGCTCTGTTGTACATAGTTGTCACTATAAGTCAGACCCGACTCAATGGCACCTAACAACAATCAAAACATAGTAAATTCTAGGAAAGGGTCCCAAAGAAAATGTATAGTTACTACAGTCACACCAGGAAGAGAAGGTTAAAATGGCAGTCAAATATGAGTCACAAGGGGGCATACAGATGTGGCAGCATTTCTTTATAGTGGGTAAGATCTGAGAGCTAACAAATACATGTTATTTGTTAAAGACTTATTCCACTTGTTTAAGTAGGGAACATTACCAGCTTAACCATACAAAACTATAAATGACAACAGAAAGAGAATTATTTAACATATTACTGAGTAACATTACAGTGCCTGACATAGCACATGGCACACAGTATTTAAACTGGCCACTGTCATCCTCATGAAAGGTCATTTCTTGAGAATAAAGATGGTAACACTAAGGCCAATTTGATAATTAAAAGAGTATTCTTTCTATTAATGCCCCCTTTTTTTTTGGTAATATAACAGCTACTAATATATCCAGGAAAGTAAAAGGACCACAGTCTTTTTCTACATTAGTCAATTCAAATCACAGTAAAGGAAGATGCTAGACCACTATCATTCAACATAATCAGAGTACTCTGTACCTGGTAGTATTCACCATTCATCACTCCATCAACAGCATCTGTAAGACATAAGATTTTAGTTTGTCAATCAGGGCTAGTCAATTTGGGACAAAGGGATTATATAGTGGAATATAGTAGTGTGATAGTGAGCTACTAACTGCTCTCTTTTTGGTTGTTGTTATTAGGTGCAGTCAAGTCGGTGTCTGACTCATGGCACCCCTATGTACAACAGGCAAAACACTATTGTTAGTGCTTCTCTGCTATTTATAGGGTTTTCAATGGCTGATTGTTTTTTGGGAGTGGGTTCCCAGGTCCTGGTGCCACATGCTGGTAAGTAGTGAGCTGCGGATGAGGAGGCAGGAGGATCATGAGTTTGAGGACAGCCTAGGCAATCTTTTTGGTAGGTACTAAATATAACAACTTTTTATCTAATGAAACTTAAGATGTGCTATAAACAAATGACAAATGATTTGACCAAAATGCAGACAAATCTGTCCTCAAGCTCTCAAGTCCAAAACTTAAGGTTCTATTTTCTGGTTTAGAGATAACAAATGGAAGCCTGACAGAAGAATGCAAAGATCAACAGTGTTTCTCTATGAAAGTTCTGGAGAAGGCAAAAGAAAACTCTGGCCTGGAATCATCCACAGTCAGGAGGGAAGTGCAGCTTCATTTTCTAACCAAGCTGCTTTCTTTGGAGGTCAGGACTGTCCATACTATGGCTGCAGTATGTCCACACTATGGCACTTAAGGGTCTATAGATGAGACTTATTAATTCTTCTAGTTTACTTAAAATTAGAGCAAAAAAAGGTTTGAACATGCCAAACTAAAACAGTGTTTTAAGTTACAAAAACTCCAAGTATGATGTACAATCCACCTTTTTGGTACAGTTAACTATTCAAATGGGCTGGAGTTTAGCTCAGTTGGTAGAGTGCTGCTCTACGCTCTCTGAGACCCTATCTTCAATCCTCAGCACCACGAAAAATGTGAGAGGACCTGGCAGCCCACTCCCGAAAACAATTCTGAAACAATCAGCCGCTGAAAACCCTATGAACAACAGAGAAGCACTGATGTAGTCCCGGGCATGGCACAGTGTCAGCATTTCGTTCTGTTGCACTTAAGAGTTGCTAAGAGTCGGACTCAACTTAAGGCACATAACAACTACTATTCATGAACTAAATGAAAAAGTTCATCTAAAAAATGTGAAAAAGTCTAAGCAAGACCTACTTACAGACCTTCTATTTGTATAGTACAAAATGGTTCGGCAGGCTAAACCTATTTTATTTAAAATTCATGGTACTCAGTAATGAAATTTTTTAAAAATGAGAATTTCTGAGTTTTGTGGGGAGAAGGAAGTGAGAAAGAAGGGGCAAGTAGACATGATCTGGCAATACTGAGCCTGCATTCCTGAACTGGCAATAATTGTCTGGAACTAAGGGTAGTCTCTTAAGAGGAGCCCTACCAGTCCTCACTAGTCCCAGCGACTTGTTTTTAAAAACCTTTTCTGTGTCTAATTCTGTCAGATTGGTCCCAAAAAGCATGAGTGTCTAATCCCTGCTGACATAACTTCTCTGAGAGGAGGTCTGGACAGGGCTGCATTATCCCTCTGGATGAGCTGATTTGTCGTTTCTTGAAAGCCACAGCATAGCGACCATAAAACTTTAGCGTCCACCAATCTACTCTATCATTTATTGGTTAGCCAATTTACCAACTGCTGTGTAGGACTTCTATAATTTTATTCTAATTTTTTCAAACTTCAGTAACTGTTTTGTTGCATGAGGTGAGAGAAGGAAGATGAGAGAAGAGATGAACCTAAAACATACAGAGAAACCTGGGTAGTAACAGTATGCTCCGCGGTTAGTGTGAAATCACCATTATGAGGCCATCCCTATGGGGCAGTACATGGAAAGACCAGTTTTCCAGCACATCAAACCACTCCTCTGGCTTTCTTGATTCATAACTAATTTTCTTTTCAGTATTGGGGGGGCTGAACCTAAGGCCTCACATATACCTCAGCTAGACCACTGAGCTGTAATCTCAGCACCCTTTTATTTATTTATTTTTTTTTTTGAGACATGGTCTCACTAAATTATACAGGTTGCCTCTGGCCTCGAACTTGCTATTTTCCTGCTTCTGCCTCCCAAATAGCTGGGATTACAGGCATGCACCCATACCTGGCTGACTCACAACTAACTAAACCCAACTTGAACTGTCTATTCTCAAGTCAATCCTAACATTTTATCCATTCTTTTGGTCCTCTTGCTTCTCCCAATTCCCCATCCCTCGGTTTTGAAGGTAATGAAAATTTTTATAGATCATTCCCCCACCAAATTCTCCTCATACCAAAAGACTTACTGTTTTCTTAAAAAAGGAAAGTGGAGACAGAAGAAAATGCCATCTAATTCCATCACTCAGCCCCATAGGTTTCTATCATTTTAGTTTATCTCATGCATATACATAGCATTTCTTTTAGCCAAACCAGATTCCTCCAACATATGCTTTTTATGTTTTAAATATAATTAACTTTTGAACTTTCTTAGTATGAAAATATGTTCTATTTATAGCCTCTAGTGTGCCACATACTGTGTTAAACACTCTATATGTTAAGTTTTAATTCTCACAACAAACCTACACGTATCAGTACTTCACAAATAACCATGGAAAACATGCAGGATTCCTTGAGATGTAAATAGGTATTCTTGAAAGGGCAGATATTAATAACACTCTTTATTTCGTATGTTTAAGATAATGTAAGAAAATACTAATGTAAGGTAATCAGCCTTTAAAAAGTACTACTGGGGCTGGGGTGTAGCTCAGAGGTAGAGTGCTTGCTAGCAGGTATGAACTTGATACCCAGGACAGTAAGAAAAAAAGTGGTGCTAAACCTGAGCAAGCCGGGAGAACAGAGGAAAGATCATCTGTTAATTTGATACATGAATATCAACCATGGGATCTAAGTATATGGCAACCCATCTCAGCTTTGATATGTTTCAACCACTAGTTTGTATTTATTTTCATTATGTCAACATTCTTGCTGTATTTTTCTTAGTTTAATTTCCTTGTTTTACTTTTGTGTTTTATTTATTTTTGTTTTGTGTTTTCCTGGTGCTAAGAACTGAACCCAGGAACCTGTACAGTATTTTCTATTAATATTCCCCTTATAGTGCAAATATTTTCCCCCATTTTGTCTTTTAATTTGGTTTATAGCATTTAACCTCCAGAACTACCACTTAATTTGCATGTAGACATTATCAAGTCTTCCATGATGATTTTTCCACCTGCTTTTATTCTGAAGGACTTCCTTACTATGAGATATTCACTTTTCTGGTATTTTAAAAAATTCCTCTCTCAAGCCAGGTGTGGTGGTGCATGCCTGTAATCCCAGCAACTTGGGAGGTAGAGGCAGGAGAATTGAAAGTTCAAGGCTGGGGCAGACTGTGTAACTTAGTGAGACCCTATTTCAAAAATGAAAAGTAAAAAATGGACTAGGGTGCAGCTCAGCAGTGGAGCACTTGTGAAAACCATGTGTGAGGCCTCCAGTCCCCTTAGTATTGCAAAAGACAAAACAAAACAACAAAAACAAAAAACAAAAAACCCAAAAGCCTCTCTTTAATCCACCTGGAATTTATTTTTGTATAAGACAGAAGAATTTTTTTTTTAAATCTTAAAGCCTACACTGTCTAGTCTGGCCTGGCCTATGTTATGGTTAATATATTACAGCTAACATACCAACTATGCAGTTAATATATTCCAGCCCAGGGCCACTTCCAAAAGACTTTGATCACTACTCCACATACAAAACTAGAAGCAACCTCATCTCATACTTTCTGATCTACAGGATGCCTGTCCTTTAGGTCTGAAGATTGTTTTACTTTGAGGTCAATGTTAAGTTGTTGTACTATTGTACTGACATTCTTATATGATTCCACAACTGACCCAACTCAAAATCTGTTGTGACAAAAACATGCAGGAAAGAAATCTAGGGCTCTAAACTTGGTAGACAGCTAAGCAACTCAATGATGCAGAAAGAAACTTTCTAGGGCACCTTAGGAACTCCAGAAAGGAACAAGGGCCAGATTAAGTTTCCAAATTGGAAAGACGCTATCCCAAATCCACCTCACTTCCCAGGTTCCTCAAACATCTAAGGTCAAGCAGACCTAGATTTGAATCCCAACTGAGCCACTGGATTATCTTGTTACCTCAGGGACACTGCTTAACTTCCACAGTGACTGCCAAGCATGGTGGCACATGCATGTAACCCCAGCATTCAGGAGGCTGAGGCAGGAGGATTGGCAGGTGTTTGAGGCCAGCTTGGTCTACGCAGAGTGTTCCAGGATGGCCTGGGCTACACAGGGAGACCCTGTCTCCAAAACAGAACAAAACAAAAAATACAAAAAACAAAACAAACAATAAAAACTTTCCACAGTGATCAGTTCTCCTCTGAAATATGACACTACTACTTAGCCTACAGTCTGGAATTTAGCTCAGTTGGTAGAGTGCTGCGCTGCAGTCTCTGAGGTCCGGAATTCAATTCCCAGCACCGCAAAAATGGAAGAAGGACCTGGCAATCCACTCCCAAAGCAATCCCAAAAGTCTGCCATTGAAAATGCTATGAGGGTTGCTATGAGTCAGATACCGACTCGACGGCACCTAACAACAACAACAACAGCAACAACAACAACTTAGCCTACAGAGCTACTGCATGGATCTGAAAGTATACAAAGTACCTGGCATACAGTAAATACATGGTATACTTCAACATTATGTGTGACATTTTTCTAAATTTCTCTCTACCACTACTACCAATAAAATTACTCTCCCTCCAAATTGTTGTTGTTGTTAGGTGCCGTTGAGTCGGCATCCGACTCATAGCGACCCTCATAGGGTTTTCAATGGCTGACTGTTTTCAGGATTGCATTGGGAGTGGATTGCCAGGCCCTTCTCCCATTTTTGCGGTGCTGGGAATTGAACTCAGGACCTCAGAGACTGCAGCGCAGTGCTCTACCCACTGAGCTAAATCCCAGCCCCCTCCCTCCAAAAAGCTTTATTAATTCTTCTACATCTCTACTTTTTCCTCCAATAGAGAACTTGTCAGATACACAGTGCCTCATGGCTGTACTCTCTGTAGTTCCTCAATCACTTGGTTTCTTCCCCTGCTCAGGCTTCATGATTGAGGCATTTTCAATAGTTTGACCTGTGCTACCTCTCCCTCTCTCCCTCTCTTCCCCCCCCTTTTCTTTTCTTTCTTCCCCCTGCCCCTCCTTTTTTTTTTTTCTTTTTCTTTTTCTTTTTTTGTAGTGCTTCGGGTTGAACCCAGGGCAAGTGCTCTATCACAGAGCAGCACCTACAGCCCCGTTTTAATTTTTTATCTTGAGGCAGGGTCTTGCTACGTTGTGCAGGCTGCCTCTGGCCTCAAACTTGGGATCTTCCTGCCTCAGATCCTGAGTCGCTAGAATTATAGGCATGTGCCACAAGCACCCAGCTTTGCATCTTTCTCAACTACTCATTCTTCCTCCATATCTTCCAAGCCACTTCATCCAGCTGGTTACCTCCTGCCTCTAAACTTAAGTCTCTTCTCTGGATCTCCTAACAACTGTGGGAGTCATCCAAGACTCAGTCCTCTTGTTTTTGTCTGTACCCATCTTCCGTAAGAATTTTCCCCAGGACAGAAGCAAGTTTAATTTTTTCCTCTTCTCTCAATCTGTTATAGGCTATTGCCTATTATCTCTCTGGATAACACACCAGAAACATAGCTCCCACCTAAACCTCTCCATTTATTTAGTATACCCCAAACTCTATAGGCTTTGTAGTCCTTTTTCCTCTGCCCCCAGGAAACAGCAGCAGCTAGAATTCACTTGATGCCTACTACATACCAGTAAGCACCTCACAGATACTCTTTTAATGTGATCCTAAAAATACTATATGGCATATATTATGCACCTTTACAGAAAAGAAAACAGGCTAGACAGCGATGGTAGTTATATAAACTGCCTCAGACCACAAAGCTAAACTCACACTGAAGCAGCATAGGATAGCACAGAATCCAGAGAGAGAGAGAGAGAGATGGACAGAGACAGAGAGACAGAGAGAGAGAGAGAGAGAGAGAAAGTATCCAATAAGTTCTCTAATCCCTAAAGGAAATGCTGACTAGTGCACTATTAACAACCTCAACACACTGTCAGGGATCTGGTGTTAAGTCACTAAATGCTTAGTTCACTAAGAACGTCTTTCCCAGGAACTAAGTCAGCAGTCCCTTTCCTTCCCTTTGCTGAAGGCTTGATGCGCAAAAGACCTAAGTATCCAACTCAATTCTCACCCTTTTATCTTCCCAAACTGCCTACCACCAAGAGCTGCATGTTCTATTCAGTATTCTTTTTGCCCATTTCTTTAACAAGCATGTGAACATCTACTATTTGCCAGACACCCTGCCAGGTAATGCGGCCACAACAGTGAGCAAAAACAACTGTCCTTGAATCCTGACAGTCCCCCAATTGTGGGTCCTGCATCTCCCAATTCTTGCCTACCCGCACAGCCTCTTATCCCAACACAGTTGATTAAAACAACTGCAACAGAATGCAGTATGGTCTAAAGGTAGAGACTTGAGGCTCAGCTATTAACTCATCATTTTTTCTTAAGAAAGCCACTTCTCTCTAGGATTCAGTTTTCTCTTCTATGAAATTAAGGAAGTAAACTAAGGATCTAAAAGTAAAAATACTTAATTTTCAGGCAAATGTTAACCCTTAACTGGTATCACGCTTTTAGGGTTAAATATGTCTCCATGCTGCACATACCTGTGCTTATGTAAGTGCTACGGTGCCCATATGTGGCACCTGCCTAGGAATCTATTTGATTCCTTGATGCTAGTTAAGGGTTAAAGACTACCCAACAAAAATACACGCTAAGCATTTAAAGCCAATTTCATCTCCCAGTCACAGACCAGTTCTGTTCAACCTGTTCACTGTTAAATTGCATATTCAGGCAAATCACACATTCTCATGTAAGTTCTTGTTGGGGAGCTGATTTGCCTAGGAGGTAGCATGTTGTTGTTAGGTGCTGTCCAATGAGGTCCAACTCATAGCAATCCTCATAGGGTTTTCAATGACTGATTATTTTGGGATCATTTCGGGAGTGGGCTGCCACATCCTTCTCCCATTTTTGTGGTGCTGGAGATCAAACCCAGGACCTCAGCCAGTGCAAAGCAGCGCTTTACCAACTAATGTAAACCCCAGTCCCTAGCAGGAGGTAGCATAGTGTAGTATAAAAACTCAGAGGATGCAAACTAGCAGACTCCCCCTCAAAAGAGTTCCACCTGGGTAGGATAATAATTTGAGATTTCTGAGTCCCAAATATACACAGAACATTATTCTAGTGCTCCAAAGCCTAAGCCTCCACCATTCTTTATTGTCTCATGCTCAGGCAGTGTCTCTCTCATTTATGTTACCTGCTGGGGCCCTTAAGGATGGTGCTTAGTGTAGTACAGACATTCCTATTTGCCCCCAGTAATACCTTACTCTCTTTCAGCTGTTTTTTTCCTTTTTCTTTTTTTTTTTTTTTTGGGGGGGGGGCAAGGTCTTGCTATGTTGCCAGACTGGCCTTGAACTTGTGATCCTCCTGCCTCAGCTTGCCACGTAGCTGGGAATGATTAAAAAGTTCACCACTGAGCCTGGCTTGTTTGTTTGTTTTTTGCTCTGTTTTGCTTTTGTAACTGAAAAACCTTTGTCTCATTTCTTCTAGCTAATTTCCTATACAACTGAATAGTTCTTTTCCACTCAACTTTTTCTCCCACACAAACCTAAGCATCACACACAGGTAAGCCATTCAAAGGACATATTGTCACACTATCCCCGGCCCATGGTGATTTTTTTTTTTTTTTTGAGTTTGTCTAGAAAAAGCCAACACTGCATTCTCTGTTCACCTCTTCCTCCCTCTGCTTGGTCCAGGATAATCTTAGGTTCTCCTCAGGCCACAGAGGAAGAAGAGCTCTAGAAGTCCTACCTGTGATACATTCAACAATGGTAAGTAAATCCCTATCCCTCTTGGGCACCGTTCCTTTCTCAAGGTTAGACTATCTTTCTCGAGTTTCTTATTCAGTCCTTTGATGCTCCTGCCAAGCCGACATTCTATGTAACTTAAGTGCTTAAACGCTGGACTACACTGCCATTTTTCTTTGTACCTCTCAAAGATGATACTACTGTTCTTACTTTTCCCGCCCCCATTTCCCAATAACTTGCTCTTTCTGGACTCAGAATTGCCTATAAGTCTGGCCCAACTGCGCCAATGCGGCTGCTTCAGACACCCGGCTTAAAGCATAGCAAGTGCTCCGTGAAAAGTTAACTGAACGAGCTTCTACGGGATCCTGAGCCTGTCAGCTTATTTACTTTCTCGACCGCCCGCACCCCGCAGCTCTCTGACACAGAGAACGGGGCAGGCTTCTCAAGTGGAGGTTTCAGCATGACTGGGCTGGGGTCTCGTTTCCTCTTTCTGCTCCTCTCTAACCTCCTGGTTCAGCCAGGAGCACGAGTCACACGGAAGCTCCCAGATTCACTCTGGGCCAAGTCTCCCCAGAAGTCCTCACGTGCCAAACGCGCCCGCACTCTCACCTGGACCCCCCGGCGGCTCGCCGTGCGGCTGAGGCCCTGGGGCGCCACCGTCTAGGATGGCAAAGGCCTCGTCGTTCTCGATGCCCGCAATCTCACTCTCCTGCTGCGCCAAAAAGGCCGCGGCCGGGTCTTCCTCGCCGGCGCCGGCCACCCCATTCCCCAGCGCGGGGCCGCCAGGGGCGCCGGCAGGGGCACCGAACGGATCTAGCTCGGCCATGGCGAGCAATTCAATGGCACCGACACCAACGCTGAGACAAACCAACCGACCAAACGATACCGCGCCCGGTAGCGGCCGCTATAGTAGTGACTGCCACCAAAGAACAAGCGGGAGGAGGGAGGAGGTGGAAGCGGAAACCCTGCCCCTATATCCGGTCGGATTGAAGAGCCGGAAAGGAAGCAACCAATCAGAGGACAGGAGCTGCCCAATCAGCTGGCGGAGGGGCGGACCCCCAGAGACAACTCGTGACTGGAGGCAGGGAAGCCAAGCGGCTGCGAGGGAGGAGGAAGTGCCTCCTTGCTGAATGCAGTCTTAGGCGCTAGGCGTTCTGGAGCTGGACTGACCCCGGACAGCCACCTGTGTGAGGGGACTCGTGCTGCAAGAGGAGGTGAGATGTAGTGCAGTTAGGGCCGCCACAGTTGGCTGACTACAGAAGAGGCAAACCACTTAGGCGTTCTGAACCTCAGTTTCCTCATTTGTAAAGTGGGGAGAAGAATCCTGGGCTACTTCCCTCGGATTACTGAAAGACTCAATTATTTTATAGATATATGCTGGCCCTATAAATTTTTTTGAAAAAATATGTACTAATTCGCTCAGCCTGGATTATTTGCTCATTTGAAGACGACTGACTTGAATGTAGTTGATTCAAATTCACTCTGATCCCCCCCCCGTAAGTATTTTTATAAAAAGGTAAAAAGGTGAATATATCTTCTTTGACAAAGCACTTTTGGAATCATTATGCCTTTTCAGAGCTAGACAGAAGTTTCTAGAACTGGAAAACTCCTTAGGGATCTCCTGCTTCGTAGGAAAACTCTGCCGAGTTCCAGGAGGTTAGTGGCCAAGAGAAAACCCAGGTTTCTTGGGGGCTTCCATGATGGTACTAGCCACAGCTTCTTTTATGTATGTGCCTTTCCCAGCTAATGACAGCAGGATCAGGGACATGGTTGATAACCTGATAGAACTAACGGAGTGATCCCAGTTAGTCATGCTTATGGTGAGGAAAGGTGCTTATTAGAGGCCAGTAGTTCTACTTCACTACCATCAGCCTAAAAAACAAAACAAAAGGCTGGGCACCTGTGGTCCTAGCTACTTGGGAGGCTGAGACAGAAGACTTGCTTGAATTCAAGAGTTTGAGGCTAGCCTGGGCAACAGATCTAGACCCCATATCTTAGAACAGAAACAAACTAAAAAAACAAAGGGCAAAGATGCCATCAGAGATAATCAGCAAAAAAGAAGAAAATGTTTGCTGTTTAAATACATGTATGTTTAATGAGAAAAAAATTACTTAAAATATTTCCTTCTAAAGTCTTTTTTATTTTTTCTGTTGTTTTGTAACAGGATCTCATTATGTAGCCTATCCTGACCCAGAACTCACTGTATAGCCCAGGATCGCTTTGAACTCTCATGGATCTTCCTGCCTCAGCCTCCTGTGTGCTGGGATTACAGAGATGTGCCACCATGCTTGGCTCTAATATCATTTAGTTCTAAATCCATTTTAAGTATGTAATGTAGAAAGAAAAGTTTTAAAGAAAAACATTTAAGAAAGTTACAATTTTAAGGTCTGGAATTGATTCAGTTTTTCCCTCCCTCTTCTTAAAGCTTCTCCATAACATAAATTGACAACAGCTGGGCATAGGAGGCACATGTCTGAAATCCCAACACTTGAGAAACTGAGGCAGGAGAATCTAGGGTTTGAGGCTAGCCTGGGCTGTATAATGAGATCTTGTCTCAAAAAAAATTCTTTTTGCAACTGTATTTTCCTCATTCATCTCTTTGAAACATGCCTATGAGAAGGCTAGGGACAGAGACTGCCACGAGAGGTCTGAGGAAAAGAACTTTAGGTTGCTCACAACAGTAGAAGCTGAAGGACAAATACTGTTTCTTCTGGGAAATGCATCACTGGGAGAAACTGTCTAGTGATTCCCTTGCTAGAAGAGACATCACATTCATGCAAAGTCAGCAAACATTTAAGCAGCCAAAACTGGAGAAATCAACTGGTGTGTTTAGGGACAAATTCACAAAGATGACTTAGCGCTCAGTTTTGAAATATGGGTAAAATTTAGAGAGAAAAGCCAATAATGGGGACCTAGTGTTACTGGGCCTGCAGCTGTAGCCCTGTGGCATCCGATCCCATCAGATCTCGGAAGCTAAGCAGGGTCCGGCCTGGTTAGTACCTGGATGGAAGACTGCCTGGGAACACCCGAAACAGGCTTGGGAGAAGGACCTGGCAACCCCCTCCCAAAAGTCAATCTGCCATTGAAAACCCTGTGAACAGCAGAGAAGCACTGACAATAGTGTTACCCCTGTTGTACAGAGGGTCGCTATGAGTCGGATACCAACTTGACGGCACCTAACAACAGCAACAACAGTGTTACTGGTGTGTAAAAGTTCAAAGGTGGGAAAATGAGTGGGTAAATCCATTGGATCTTTTTTAACCTTAATTCTTTAGTGGCCTTATCTCCAAATACAGCCACACTGGGGGTTAGGACTTCAATATATGGATTTTTGGGGAGACATAAATAGTCCGTGTGTGTGTGTGTTTGCACGCGCACACATGCGTGCGCACACAAAGAGAAAAAAGCACCAGACAGATTTCAAGGAATTGACACATGATTGTGCAGGTTTGGTAGGTCCAAAATCTGCAGGGTAGGCTAGCAGTCTGAAGACCCAGGGAAGAGTTGATGTTGAAGTTCAAATCCAAAGGCAGATTGCTGGCAGAATTCCTTCTTTTGCAGGAAAGGTCAGTTTCTGTTAAAGTCTTTTACTCATTGGGTGAGACCCACCCACATTGGGAGAGTAATCTGCTTTATTCACAGTCTACTGATGTAAATGTTACTCTTATCTTAAATATATACTTTCATAGAAACATCTAGAATAATGTTTAACCAACTATATGGCCTAGCCAAGTTGACACATAGAATTAGCCATTACAAATATTATTCCATTTTAGATCTTCTGGCTGCAGAATGAGCCCGGCCAACAGTCCTGAGACTCTGAGAACAGAAAAAGTTCCTGGGATGAAGGTCTGGGATTGAGG
The DNA here is from genome assembly GCA_007922755.1 of Pedetes capensis. Lineage (NCBI taxonomy): Eukaryota > Metazoa > Chordata > Mammalia > Rodentia > Pedetidae > Pedetes > Pedetes capensis. Next base: position 82,346 of record VMDO01000698.1, read on the forward strand.
ATGAGAAAAGGATTTATCCAGGACTTCTCAGAAAGTAGAAATTCTGGTAGTCAGTTTTTTGTTGCTGTGACAAAATACTTGAGATAACAATTTAAGGGAGAAAGGATTTATTTTGGCTCATTGTTTCATAGGTTTCAGTCCCTGGTCAGGTATCTCTGTTGCTTCTGCACCTGTGCTTTGTGAGGCAGAACATCATGGTGGGGAGCATGTTGTGAAGCAAAGTGTCTCACATCATGGTGGGCAGCAGACAGAGGTGCTAAGAGGAAGGCATCTAGGACAAGATACAGCCTTTAAAGACACACCCCCAGTGGCCTACTTTCCCCTTTAGGCCCTATGTCCTCATTTCTACCACCTTTCAATAGTGCCATCATATCATGAATCCATCAGTGGATTAATCCATGGATTAGGTTAGAGCCCTCACGGTCTAGTCACCTCTGAATGATTGGATTCACCAGCTGGGGCACAAGCCTTCAACCCACAAGCTTTTGGGAGGGACACTTTATATCTAAACCATAGCAGTAGTGGTGAGGGCAGCTCCTGGCCTGGGTGGGAAGGGAAGAGTGGAGAGAGGGAAGTACTGGGCAGCATATCAGGGAAGACCCCTGGATTCTTGAAGGAGGCAAAGATTAGACCTATGTAGAACCCTTCCTCTTCAGCACTCTATCAGGACCAGACCAAGGGCCACATGGTTATTTCTGAAGGGTCCTAGGTGAGTGAGTAAGACACAGTTCCTACCCTTTAAAGCAAAAAATGAATTTAGCCAAGAGAAGGACAGTAAGAAATGGATATAAATAACTGTAGGATCGGGGGTAGTGGTGATGGGGAGTAGTAAGGGGCAGCGAGGGCAGTAGAAAGAAAGCATTGAAAAGACAGAAAGGAGGCTAGTTATTTTGGGCTGAGAAGCCTTGAAAAAGTTTCATATAGGAGATAAGTACTTTCTCAGTGTTTGTTTCTGGTCTCTCGCTAGACCTGTAGGCCAAGGGAGGGAGCATGACTGTCTTGTTCACCTTTGTATTCTCAGGGTCAGGCCGTATGCCTAGCATGTAGTGGGTGCTCAAGTATTTGTTGATGGAATGAAGTAGTATTTGATGTGAATCTCAGCAGAGGAGAATTGTGAAAAATGGTGGACAGAGGGTACTTTGGTTTGTAACCCAAAGGCTTTTATGCTGGAAGTTGTTGCAGAGGGAGGTGGGGTAGGGGAAGAGCAGTAGCCTTAGGTGGGAGGAAATTCTAGGGAAGAGCAATAGGCTCAGGTGGGAGGAAAATAACGGAGGCAGTGTACAGAGTACTTGGTAAATGATAAATATAGGAGGCAGAAGAGAGAAAGGAAAGAGATGGTGGGAGATGGAGAGAAAGATATTCAAAGATAAGATTTATAGCTTGGAAAACTGTGACTGGAAATAACCACAACAGGAAAAGCAGGTTAGGTGGTTTGGGGCAGAGGATAAGGAAGATAAAGAGTTCATTGTGAACACATTGAATATGAGGAACCCATGGGACATTTAGGAGACATTCAACAGGATGTTGGAAGTCTAAGTCTGAGGTTCAGGAGATACCAAGTTTTATTACAGTAATGATTGTCGTCGTCGTTAGGTGCCATTGAGTCGGGTCTGACTTAGAGTGACCGTATATACAACAGAAGAAAACACTACCCGATTCTGTGCCAGGCACTTGATCTTAGTTACGTTTAAGCCCATAGTTGCAGACACTGTGTCAATCCATCTAATTGAGGATTTCCCTCTTTTTCATTGACCTACCACTCTCCTAAACATGATGTCCTTCTCCAGGTATTGGTCCCTCCTGACAACATGTCCAAAATATGTGAATAGCAGTCTAACCATCCTTGCTTCCAAGGAGCACCCTGGTTGCACTTCTAGGACAGATCTGTTGATTCTTTTTGGTATATTTAATATTCATCTCCAGTACCATAATTCAAAAGAATCAATTCTTCTCCTGTCTCCCTTATTCAATATCCAGGTTTCATAACCATAGGATGTGACTGAAAATACCATGGCATGAGTTGGGCACACCTTCGTCTTCAGTGTGACATCTTTTCAACACTTTAAAGAGGTCTTTTGCAAAAGCATTTTCCAATGCAATGCATCTTTTGATTTCTTGACTGCTGCTTCCATGGGTGTTGATTGTAGAACCAAATAACACAAAATCGTGAACAACCTCAGTCTTTCCTCCATTTACCATGAAGTTGCTTACTGACCCAGTTGTAAGGATTTTTGTTTTGTTGATGTTCAGGCATAATCCATACCAAAGGCTATATTCTTTGATCTTCATTGGTAAATGTTTCAAATCCTCTTCACTTTCAGCAAGCAGAGTTGTGTCCTCTGCATAACACAAATTGCTAATGAGTCTTCCTTCAATCATGACGCATTCTTCCTCATAAAGTCCAGCTTCTCCAATTATTTGCTCAGCACAGGAATTGAAAAGGTACAGTAAGAGGGTACAGCCTTGATACACACTTTTCTCAACTTTAAACCAGGCAGTGTTTCCTGGTTCTGTTTGAGCATCTGCCTACTGATCCATGTGCAGATTCCTCATGAGTACAATTAAATGCTCTGGTATTCCCATTCTTCACAATGTTATCCATAATTTATTAGAATCTGCATAGTTAAATGCCTTTGACATAGTCAATACAACATAGATACAATGTTTCTCTGCTATTCATAGAGTTTTCAATGGCTAATTGTTTCAGGAGTGGACTTCCAGGTCCTACTTCCTAGTGTGTCTTAGTCTAAAAGCTCAGCTGAAACCTGACCACCATGGGTCAGGTATCTATAATACCAGTAACATAACTGGTATCTATAATACCAGTTATGCTGGTATCTATAATACCAGTAACATAACTTTCAGCAACACAGCAACACGCAAGCCCCTACGGTGTGGCAAAGTGACAGACAGGTGGGGACCAGTAATAGTAGACAACGTTTTTTAGGACTAATCCTCTGTTCAGAAAAACTAGAAGGTGGGCCAACAGTTTTAAACAATCCATTAGAAGACATCAGAGGTCTACCAAGGAATTGTGGCCCAAGGTCTGGGAGAGCAGGGGAAGCCAAGAAAAGGTGAGCCTAACATTTGGAGCCATTCTACCTTTCAAGGAGATAGTTTGATCCCCAGCAAAAAAATAGAAAGAAACATAAATAAGGGCTGAGAAGCTGAGTTGAGCTTGCAACACACAGCTGAGAAGAAGATAGTTGAGGGCCTACCAAGAAAGATAAAAATACCCAGCTTTTTGTTGGAATCAGGGAGGTATACACAATAGGAATAAAGATGAAAGTAAAGCTCATCTTCAAATCACATGCATCCTTGATTGAATTAAAGATATCCAGCCTTTCTAGCACCCTTAGTCTAGCTGCCTGCCAAAAGCAAAAATAAGTTCTGATAAACAAATTTCATCCAAAAATGAATAAGCATAAAAAGATAAAACATAATTGGAAGCCAACATTTTCTGGGAGAGAATGTATAATAGAAATAGGTCCTCAGGAATTTAGATAGTAGAGTTATGAGACCTGGACTTTAAAATAACTATGATTAGTGTGTTCTAGGAACTAAAATGCTGAAAGCTGGTTATGACAGCACATGCCTGTAATCCCAGCTATCTGGGAGGTTGAGGTGGGTAGATTGTAAATTTAAGGCCAGCCTGGGCAATTTAGTAACATCTTGCCAAGAAAAAAAAAATAGAGGGAGAGAGAATTTTGGCAGTTTGAAAATGTGAAAACTAAAATTTACAGTATTTAATATTAAGAACTCAGTAGAAAAGAGTGGGTTAGACATAGCTGAAAAAAGAAGTAATGAACTAAAAGTACAAAAAATGTTCAGACTGAAACAGAATTAGAAGAATAAAAAATACAGAGAAAAAATGGGATATGAGGAATAGATTTTATACACATGTAGTTTTAACTGCCTGTAGCCATACCACCCTGGCATCCAATCCTGTCAGATCTTGGAAGCTAAGCAGGGTTGGGCCTGGTTAGTATTTGGATGGGAGACCCCCTAGGAATACCAAGTGCTATAGGCTTACAAGAAGGACCTGGCAACCCACTCCCAAAAAATAATTAGCCATTGAAAAGCCTATGAATAGCTGAGAAGCACTGACAATAGTGCCGGGTATAGCACAGTGTCAGAGAGTGTTTCACCAATTTTAGCTAGAAGCAGAGGAGAGAAAGTAGAACAGAGCAATGTTTTAAGAGATGGGGGTTGTCCCATCACCCAACCTAGGGACAAAAGCAGTGTGTTCTTCCCCAAACCCTAACTCGGTAGTAGCACTCTTCTCCAGCTCCCCTCCTTTTGCAGCCCAAGGTAACCCTTTAGAGGAGGTGGTTTAATCTTTATGTAGTCCCTTTCCACTCTTATTTTAGCACAAATTATATGCTAAAATGCTTTGATACCAGGAAAATGCATTGGACCTTAGGAAAATACTTTGTGCATTTGTATGTGTATAAGTGTGTTGCTGGGGATTGAACTCAGGGCTGAGCAAGCACTCCACCATTGAGCTATATTCCCAGTCCAGAAAAACACTTTCTTTTAAAGAATGTTCTAATTCAGTATCTATCTATCTGTGGTAGCGGGGGTCGAACTGATACCTTTTTTGTGTACATTCTACCACTTAGCTACCTGCAGCCATACCACTGTGTGTCCGATCCCAGCAGATCTCAGAAGCTAGGCAGGGTCAGGCCTGGTTAGTACTTGGTTGGGAGACTGCCTGGGAACACCAGGTGCTGTAAGCTTGGGAGAAGGACCTGACTACCCACTCCCCCAAAATAATCAGCCATTGAAAATCCTATGAATGGCAGAGAAGCACTAACAATAGTGTTTCGCATGCTGTACATAGGGTCACTATGAGTCAGACACAGACTTGGTGGCACCTAACACAACAAGTACCACTCAGCTGCACCCCCAGCCCCTTTTTTATTTTTTGCCTTGAGACAGGGTCTCACTAAGTTATGCAGGCCGCCTCTGGCCTCAAACATGCAATCCTCCTGCCTCCATCTCCTGAGTCATGGCATAATTCAGTCTTTTTATACTATTTTGTTTGTGTATCATTCCTTCTGATTCTCTAAAAGTTTTAGAGCATGTCCCTTGTGCATTTTAAATTGACATCTAAATGTCTTCATAACTTAATTACTTGCATAGAATTTCCACCACATTGTAAATATTGATCTTTTCAAGCAAAATTGTTTCATTGCTTTTCATTATATCCAGTGGAATCTAAATACCACAGCAATTGATATCTACCATCATCCGTTTTAAAAAGGAGTGAAAAAGTTTTCAACATAAAAACATTTCAGATTCTTGTGTTCTGCGCACATACTGCCATTGTACTTGCTCCCTAAATTCCATTGTATTAGATTTTGTGTGTGCTTGAGATACTTTTACTGATACTGTTTTTGTAATTAAAATATGTACTATAAATAAACTTTTGTTTGTTTTTTTGAGACAGAGTCTTGCTATGTAGCCCACGCTGGCCTGAAATTTCTGATCCTCCTTCAGCCTCCCAATATATATAATAGACATCTTTGTTTTGTTTTGTTTTTTTGAGGCAAGGTCTCATGGCTCAGGCTGGCCTGGAACTCTCTATGTAGCCCCAGATGGGCTCAAGCTCCTGATCCCCTGCCTCAGCCTCAGCCTCCTGAGTGCTGGGATTACTAGAGAACTTATTTATTTTTTTCTTTTTTTACAGTGCTGGGGATCAAACCCAGGGTTTTGTGCATGCTAGGCAGGCACTGTACCACTGAGTGACATCTCCAGTCCCTGAGTGCTTGGATTACTATAACAGACTTAATACTTCATCATCATAAGGCTCTGAATGTTAAAAATATTGTTCTAGGAGCTGGGGATGTAGCTCAATGGTAGAGCAATTGCTTAGCATTTGAAATGCCCTGGATTCCATCTCTAGCACATCAAAAACAAAAATTTGTTCTGCATTGACTTTCATTATACTTATAGTGTGCATTTAATCAGTGAAACACAATATACTAGAAAATCAGAGCTACTAAAAATTAATAAGGTATAATAATAAATAATTATTAAATGTAAAATTTTATTAGACATTCCTAACTTAAAGAGATGGGTGGACTTGCTGTGTACAAATTATTTTAAAACTTCCCACCTTAAAATGACAAACATTGATTATTTCATGTAGTTTCTAAATATCAAGAATCTGGGTGGTTCTCACTCAGGATCTCTCCTTAAGTTGCAGTCAAGCTGTTGACCAGAGTTGCAGCTGTTGAAATATTGACTGAGGCAGGACAATCCACTCTCAAGGTCACTCACGTGGCTGTTGGCAGAAGTTTTCAGTTCTTTGATACATGGGCCTCTCTGAGAGACTGCTCATAACACAGAATTTGGCACTACCCAGAGTGAGTAATCCAAAAAAGAATGATCAAGACAGAAGCCATAGTATCTTTTTAACAAATTTATTGAGATATAATCCATCTATCTTACCATTCATCCATTTAAATATATTCATAGAGTTGTGCATCTATCAATGATGTGCAGTCACAATCAATATTAGAACATTTTCATCACCCCTAAAGAGGCTACACCCTTTAGCAGTTACTTCCTCAAACTCTTCATCACTAAGAAACCACTAGTCTACTTTTTGTCTCTAGATTTGCCTGTTGTGGACATTTCGCTAAAATGGAACTATATAACATGTAGACCTTTGTAACCAGCTCCTTTCACCTAGCATGTTTTCAACGCTCATCCATGTTATGTCATGTATGAGTACTTTATTCCATTTTATGGCTGAATAATATTCCATTGTATGGATATATCACACTTTATCCATTTACCAGTTCCTTGATATTTGGGTTGTTTCCACTTTGTGACTATTTATGTATAATGCTGTTATGAACATTTTTGTGAAAAAGTTTTTGTGTGGGCATTTTCATTTATTTTGAGCATATATATGTGTGTGTATGTATATAGACATATGTACACATACGTTGTTGTTAGGTGCCGTTGAGTTGGTATCTGTCTCATTGCGACCCTATATACAGCAAGCAAAACACAATTGTTAGTACTTCTCTGCTACTCATAGGGATTTCAGTGGCTGATTATTCTTGGGGAGTGGCTTGTTGGGTCCTTCTCCCAAGCCTACAGCACCTGGTGTTTCCAGGTCATCTCCCATCCAGGTATTAACCAGGCTCGACCCTGTGTGGCATCCAAGATTTGACAGGATCAGATGCCACAGTGGGACAGCTGCATGCATACACACACACACACACACACACACACACACACACACACGTAAAATTACTAGATCATATAGTAACTCCATTTTTAACCACTTTAGGATTCTTCATACTGTTTTCTAAAGTGGCTGCACCGTTCTACATTCTCACCAACATTGTATGAGGGTTCCATTTTTTCCACATCTTCACCAATACTTCTTATTATCTTTCTATTTTATTACAGCTGTTCTAGTGAGTAGGGCTGGGGTTTAGCTCAGTTGGTAGAGAGCTGCTCTGCAGTCTCAGAGGCCTTGGGTTCAATCCCCAGCACTGCAAAAATGGAAGAAGAACCTAGCAGCCCACTCCTGATACAACCTTGAAGCAATCAGCCATTGAAAACCCTATGAATAGCAGAGAAGCACTGACATAGTACCAGGCATGGCACAGTGTTAGGGAGTGTCTCCTTCTGTTGTACATACTGTCACTATGAGTTGAATCTGACTCCACAGCACCTAACAACAACAACATACTTCTGGGTGTGAAGTAACCACTTGTGGTTTTGATATGCATTTCACTGGTGACTAAAGATTATTGAGCATGTTTTCGTGTGCTTATTGACCATTTGTGTATTTTTGGATAAATATCTGTTACCCCCCTTTATTGCCCACCTTTTCATTGGGTTATTTCTGTTTTTAGTATAGAATTGTAAGAATTCTTTATATATTCTAATATAACTCCCTTGCCAGATATATCCTTTTCAGATATTTTCTCATTTCTCTTTTTATTCCTTAAGGTATCTTTTTCATTTTCTCAACACTGCCCTTTGAAGCACAAAAAATTTTAATTTTGATGATGTCTAGTTTATTCTTTTCCTTTTATTGTTTATGCTTTTAGAATCATAAGTAAGAAATCATTGCCTATCCTAGGTCATGAGGACTTATATCTATGTGAAACTGATAAAAGTTTTTTTTTAATTTTTAAATCAGGAACAAAAATGGGAATATCACTAAAGATTTTAAATACATTAGAAACATCATATGCTATACTTTGAAAATTGAAATGAAACAGAAATTCCTAGAAAAATACAACTTAAAAATAGCACAAAGAGAAGTAGAATTGAATAGTCCTATAACTAATAGAAGCAATTTAAGAAATTAAACACTTTCTTATGCAAATGCTTTAGGACAATTTCTTTGCAAGAGAATATATTCCTTAACTAATTTTGTAGGATTAACATAATCTTGATACAAATCAAAGACAGAGAAAAGCAAATTGGAGACTTATGATATTGTTGGGAAAAACTAGGGGTGGGGGATACCATGACATGGGTAAGATAGTGTAAGCACACTCCTGGTATTTTCCACAGAAGACAGCTATAAAACCTACACAGAGTTCATGGAGCAGATCTATTTAGAGACTCTGAAAAGTAAATTGTGGCAAGGGAATTGGAGAAGACCAAATTATGGCTGGGTGTGGTGGCACACACCTATAATTTCATCACTGGGGAGGGTGAGGCAGTAGGATCATTAATTCAAGTCTAGCCTACGTTGCATAGCAAGTTACAAGCCAATGTGGTCTACATAGTGAGATCTTGTCTCAAAAAACAAACAAAAAACCTATGAAGCACAGACCTGACAGCAATTTTACCATTTTTTATCTTTAGTCTTCCTGCCTTTTGGCCTGACATGGGCTGTGGAAGTTCACAGTACAGTGACTTAAGGAAAGCTCTAGGTTTGTAGCTGGAGAACCAAAAAGAACCCTAGGGAACTGAATAGTACAAGAGAGATCATAGAGAGTGAGAAAGTTGGAAAAATGACTGCATAAAGTTGTTTACAGATTCCTAGGCTCAGCCCTCAGCTATAAGTAGATTGCTGCACTCCTAATAAGCATAAAAAGGACTTTGAGAACTGAATTTACCATCATCCAGGTCCCATACTGGCCACTGGGTGGCACACACATGGATCAGAGCTCAGTACTAATACAAAGTTGAAAACTAAAATGCATTTCTAACTGGAGGCCACAAAAGGTAAGTTGATTCCTACAGCCTAAACCTACTTATGTCAACTGCATACTCATACAAGACCAGCAATACTCCTCATAGAATTTAAGACCTAGAGTTTCAGCATAAATGTCTAAGATAATGTTAGTTGTTGTTAGGTGCCGTCGAGTCGGTATCCGACTCATAGCCACCCTCTGTACAAGAGGGGAAACACTATTGTCAGTGCTTCTCTGCTGTTCATAGGGTTTTCAATGGCAGATTGATTTTTGGGAGGGTGTTGCCAGGTCCTTCTCCCAAGCCTACAGCACCCGGTGTTCCCGGCGGTCTCCCATCCAGGTACTAACCAGGCCCGACCCTGCTTAGCTTCCGAGATCTGACGATCGGATTCCACAGGGCTACGGCTGCAGGTGTCTAAGATAATACCTATAATTATTTGGCACATGAAGAACCAGGAAAATCTCAATGCATAAGTGAAAAAGACAACACATGCCAATGCTGAAATAATGCAGATATCAGAATTAGATATTAAAGCAGCTGTTGTAAAAATACTCTAATAAATAGTTTCAAGCACTTTTGGAACAAATGGAAACTAGAATCTTTCAATAAAGAAATGGAAAATAATCCGAGCATGGCGGTACATGTCTGTAATCCCAGCACTTGGGAAGGTTGAGACAGGAGTATCAGGTGTCCAGGGACAGCCTGGCCTAAAAATAAATTAAAATACAGTGAATAAGAAGATGCGTTAGAAATTAATTTACAAAAAAATCTTCATAGACAGATGCAAAAGAAAAATGAAGCCAACAGTCATAGACATAAAGCTAGAGCAATAGTGAGGAATAAAGACTGGAGAAAAACAGAACTGAAAAGAGCCCCAGGTATCTGTGGAACAATAAAAAATTCTACATTTTATTAGACTTTAGGAGGAGAGGAGAAAGAGTACAGAATTTGAAAAATATTTGGGGTAATAATGCCTGAAAACTTAGACATAAACCTAAAGATTCAAAAACCTCATTGAAACCCAAACAAGAAAAAGAAAAATCTAAGACACATCATTAATAATACTGCTGCAAACTACAGAAAAGAAATCTTTAAACAATTAGGAAAAATAACTCCACATTACCAACAGAAGAACAATGATTTTTAGTGTTTGTTGAATTTACAATAGAAACTATGAAGGCCCTAGGGAGATGGCACATTTTTCAGGTGTTGGAAGAAAGAACTATGAACGCAGAATTTTGTATCCAGTAAAAATATCCTTCACCAATAAAGATGAAATAAAGACGTTCTCCGAGAAAGAAAAAGTAAGAGAATTCATGACTTGCTGATATGCTCAAAGAACTGCCAAAGTAGGTTTTTCAGAGAGGAAGGAAACGACACTGAGAGGAAATGTGAAACAGTATGACTGAAGGAAGAGCAACAGAAATGGTAAATATCTGTTTAATATACAAGACCACTCTTTTCCTCTTGAGTTATTTAAAATATACCTGATGTCTGAGAGTAAATATATATATATACACATATACACACACATATATATATATACATTTATATGTATATAAGTGTCTAATGGGGTTTTCAGTATATGTAGATGAAATGTTTATGATAACTTAAAATACTGTTATGATAAGTGTTGTGCAGTAATGTTTTTATATTGAACTTGAAGTAATAAAATATTAAAATTCTAAATAGACCATGAAAAGTTTAGTATATAGTAATTCCTAGAGCAACCATCAAAAACAATGCAGAGAGATAGTCAAAACACAATAAATTATGAAGGAATACTATAAAATATTTAAATAACCAACAGGAAGGCAGGAAATAAAGTAGAGGAATGAAAAAGATGGAAAAAATGAAACAAAATTGGTAGGCTTAAAACCAAACATATCAATAGTTACATTAAATTTAATTGTTTTAACCATACCGGTAAAAAAAATAAAATCAAAGATCATTAGAATGAATAACCAGCATGAACCAACTATATTATTTCTACAAGAAACTGAAATATGATATATGTTGCTTAAAGAATAAAAGAATGAAAAAGATACCTTGCCAGACATAGTGGCACACATCTCTAATCCCAGAGACTTGGGAGGCTGAGGCTGGAGGATCAAGAGTTTGAAGCCAGAGGCAGCTTGCATAACTTAGCGAGACTTTGTCTCAAACACTAGGAAAGGGACTGGGGATCCACCTCAGTGGGGGAGTGCTCTGGGTTTAAATCCCCCAGTAGTTGAAAAAAAATCCTATTTACAATAGCTACAAAAAAAAATTTTTTTTTCAAGAAAAAAGTTAACCAAAGAGGTAAAAGATCTCTACAATAAGAACTTTAAGGGTTGGGGATAAAGGTCAGTGGTAGAGTGTTTGCCTTGCATGCATATGGCCCTGGATCAAATCTCCAGCACTGAAAAAACAAACTGTAAAACACTGATGAAATTAAAGAAGAGGAATGTGAGGACAATCTGGCTCTGACATCTGTCACCCATTGATTGCTAGGGTTGATTTGACTGATCTGACTGGGTAGGCAGGTATCCCATTCCTCCCTCACTATGTGCACTGCTTCTGAAGCTGTGTGCTCCAAGAGGATGACCATCCCTGAGGAGGACTATTCTCCCATCAAGAGTATACAAGTAGCAGTACTCTTCCTCGTAGAACCTCCAAACAAGCTTTCAAGGTCCATTTGTAAGAGAACATGGGATAGTCAAGGTTCTAAGACTCCAGACACATCCAAATGTCGCACTGCACATGGCAGTCTCCCTATCTTAAAAAGCTGTAGCTGGGCACAGTGGCACACCTGTAATCCCAGAGACTTGGGAGGCAGAGGCAAGAGGACCACAAGTTCGATACCAGAGATAGTCAGTGTAATTTAGCGAGACCCTGTCTCAAAAAGTAAAAAAATGGGCTGGGGGTGCAGCTCTGTGGTATAGCACTTGCAAAGCATGGAAGAGCGAGGCCCTAGGTTCAACCTTCAGTACCACAAAAAATACATGAATACACATTTTAAAAAGCCCTAAACAAATGGAAACTCACCCTGTACTCATGGATTGGAAGAAGTAATATTGATAAAATGTCAATATTACCTGAAACAATCTACAGACAGGACTGTCCCTTCAGTCAGTGATGTTGGGAAAACTGGGTATCCACATGTAAAAGAATGAAATTAGACTCTTTATCTCTCACCATATTGAAAAAAAAAGTCATCTCAAAGTGGATTAAAGACTTGAAGGTGAGGCCCAAAACTATGAAACTATAGAAGAAAACAGGAATAGTGCTTCATGAGATTGATCTGGGCAATGATTTTTTAGTATGACCTCAAATACAAAGGCAACCAAAACAAAAATAGGTAAGTAGGATTACATCAAACTAGAAAGCTGCTTCTGCACAATAGAGAAAACACAGTAAAGACAATATCTACTGTCATGGCATGAATCTAAATATCCTCCAAAGGTCATGTGTTTGAATGTTGGGTCCCCAACTGGTAGTGCTTTCTTGGGAGGTTATGAGACTTTGGGAGGTGGAATCTAGCTCGGCTGAAATGAGTCATTGTGGGCAGACTTTTGGAGGTTTTTATCCTTAACCTGCAGTTCAAACTCTCTGCTTTGTGCTCTCTGCTTCCTGATCATGAAGATGTAAGGTTGTCTGCCATGGGTCCTGCCACATGCCACTACCATGCCTATCCTGCCACCATTATGGACTGGTCCTCTAACTATGAGCCCCTAATAAATATCTCTTCCCCTATAAGTTTGCTTGAGCTGGGATTTAGCTCATGTGGTAGAGCGCTGCTCTGTAGTCTCTGAGGTCCTTAGTTTGATTCCCAGCACCGCAAAAATGGGAGAAGGATGTGGCAATCCACTCCCAAGGCAATCTTGAGACAATCAGCCATTGAAAACTCTTATGAGTCAGACATGACTCATTGGAACCTAACAACAACATAAGTTTGCTTTGGTCAGTGTCTCTGTCACAGCAACATACCAGTTGGCTAATACACCTACAAAATGAGAAAAATAATTTGCAAACTATATGTCTTGTGATGGTTAATCTTAGTTGTCAACTTGTTTGGATTGAGAAATGCCTATGAGATTAGTGAAGCATACTTTGAGGGTATCTGTCAGGGCATTTCCAGATATGATTAGATCATGAGAGTTCTGAGATAATGAATTGATTAATTCTTTGGATTCATAATATGATGGCATTATTGGAAGGTGGTGAAGGATAGGTGGGCCACATTTGGAGGAAATAGGTCACATGAGTGTGTTTGGGGGCTATATATCTTGCACTAATGCTTCCCTGTATTCCCTCCTACTGCTTTGTGTTCACAATGAAGTGAAGAAGCTCCTCTGCCACACACTCTTGCAACCATAGACTGAAACCTCTGAAACCATGAGCCAGAATAAATCCTTCATTCCTGAAGTTATTTCTGTTATTTGACCATAGCACGGCAAAAGTAACTGATAAGTATAAGGGGTTAATAATCAAAACTTAGAAGGAACTCACATAATTCAGTAGCAAGAAGACAAGTAATCCTATTCAAAATGGGCATGCTGGCACGTGCCTTTAATCCTAGCAGTTGGGAGGCTGAGGCAGGTGGATTAACACAAGTTCAAGGCCAGTCTGGCCTACATGAGTGCCAGTCCAACTTGGACTATACAGTAAGAGTCTATCTTTAAAAACAAACAAACAAATAAATAGATAACTGGGGATGTAGCTCAATGGTGCCACTTGCCTAGCATGTGCAAGGCCGTGTGTTCGATCACCAGCACTGCCAAAAAAAAATAAAAATTAAAAAAAAATAAACTGAATTGACATTTCCCACAAGAAGACATACAAATGGTTAATAGGTATGTGAATAATTGTTCAGTACCACTACTCATCAGGGAAATGCAACTCATTACCATCAGACCAAAAAGATAACAAGGGTTAGTGACAATGTGGAGAAAAGGGGACCCTCATTCACTCTTGGTAAGAATGTCAATTAGTACAACCATATGGAAAATAGTGTGGAGGTTCTTCAAAATAGAACTACTGGCCAGGCTGGTGGCACATGGCTGTAATCCTAGCACTTAAGAGATGAAAGCATGAAGGTCAAGAGTTCAAGGTCAGACTTACCTGGCTGGGGAGAGTCTGAGGCCAGTCTGGACTACCTAGCAAGTTCTAAGCCATTTGGGGGTACATAGTGAGACCCTGTCTCAAAACCCAAATAATAATAAAAATAATAATAATTATAATAAAGAATTTAAAACAAGAAGAACTACCTCTTTAGTTCATAAGTCCTGCTACTGGTTACATATAAAAGGAAATGAAATCTGTGTAGAAGACATATCTGAACTGTCATGTTTATTGCAACACTATTCACAATAGCCAAGATATGATATCTACCTAAGTGTCCATCAACAGATGAATGGATAAAGATGTGTATACCATATATACAACTATTCAGATATGAAAAAGAACAAAATCCTGTCATTTGCAACAACATAGTTGAGGCTGTTAAGATTTTGGGGACTCTTGAAGTTGGACTAAATGCATTTTGCATTATGAGATGACCATAACCTTTGGAGGCCAGGGGTGCAGTGTTATGGTTTGAATCTAAATGTCCTCCAAATGTCACGTGTTTGTATATTGGGTCCCCAGCTCTGGTGCTGTGCAGGGAAGTTATGGAACATTGGAGGTAGGATTTAGCTTGGCCAAAATGAGTGATTGAGTGTGGGCCTTTGCAGGTTTTTTCTCAGACCTGTGTCTCCAGTGATCTGGCTCCTGATTGCCATCCTTGGAGGTCATTTGCTATGGGCCCTGTTGCCTGCCCTGCTGCCATTATGGACTGATCCTCTAACTGTGAGTCCCCCAGTAAATATCTTCCCCCATAAGTTTGTTTCAGTTGGTTTCTCTGCCACAAGAATTATCTAATACAGTAAGCATCATATCTTACTAAAATAATTCAAAATAAATGATAAATGTAAAACTATAAAACTTTTAGAAAAACACTTAGAGAAGAAACTTTATAACCTGAGAAGAGGCAAAGTGTTTTTAGATATGATGCCTGCCACATAAATATAAAAAAAAAATAAATTGAACTTCACCAAAATTTAAAGATTTTACTCTGGAAAGATAAAAGTATTAAGAAAGAGTAACCACACAGGAAAACTGATGGTAGTCAGACCAGGAAAAAAAAAAAAAGAAAAGAAAAGACATGGAATTAGAAGGGGGACTATTTGCAAAGAGGAAAAGGACCAGTGGGAGGTGGGGAAGGAGGACAAGAGAGGGTAATGCGAGGATGGTGAATATGATCAAGGTATATTATGTACATGTATGAAAATCTCATAATGAAAACCATTGTTTTGTATAGTTAATATATGTTAATAAAAGTGGTGGGAAAAAGACCCAGATCCCATAAGATGGGAGCTCTGGCCAGCTGATCAGCTTTACCTATGGTGCTTTGTCTATGAACAGAGTGTGCACAGTATAAGTACAGATATAAGTGCAAGAGTTTCCTGAACAGTAAGATGTATGAAAGGGGCATAAATTAATAATTTTTGTGATTAAAAATTTTAAAAATAAAAGACTTGTCAGATATGGTGATACATACATGTAACCATATTATTTGAGGCTGAGGCAGGAGGATAATGAGTTCCAGGCTGGCCTGAGCTACATAGTAAGACCTTGTCTCAAAAAACCAAAAGCATAAACAAAAACAAAAATGAGGAAAAAAAGAGAAAAGGAAGATCAAGTACATACTGGGGGAAGGCATTTCTAAATCTAATAATATCTGATAGTGTTTTTACCCAGGATATAGAAAGAACTCTCAAAACTTAACAGTAAGAAAACAACCCAATTTAAAAGTGAGCAAAAGACTTGAAGCTGCCAAAAAGGATATTCATATAGCAAAAAAGTATACCATGACAAGATGTTTAACACCATCATTACAGTAACCAAAAATCACAATAGGACACCACTACACCCCTAAGTGGCTACAATGAAAAGTGCTAATGATGTCAAGTGCCAAGAACGATGTAGAAAAACTGGAACATTGCTACTGGGAATTCAAAAATGGTACCACCACTCTGAAAAATAGTCTGGCAGTTAAACATAAAGTTAAATGTATACTTTTTACATAACCAATCCTAGGTTTTCACTCTAGAGAAGTGAAAACTTACATTCACAAAACTATACATGAAAACTTACAGCATTTCTCCTGATAAGTGCTACAAGTTGGAAACAACTCAAATGTTCTTCAGTGGACAAATGAATTGTAGTGCATTGGTGCAATGGAATACTAGTTAGCAATGAGAGGGATGTGCTATTGATAGAAATACTTGGTTGAATTTCAAAGGCACTGAGTGAAAGAAGCTAGTTGCAAATGGTCGCATGCTCTTTAATTCCACTTATATAACATTCTCAAAAAGAGAAATCAATAGTGATAGAGAATATGTCAGGAGTTGCCACAGACTAGGGATGGGGGAATGGTATATATTTACTGAAAAAGCACAGCTAGTTTCTGGAAGCTATGGACCTGTTCTGTATCCTTATTGTAGAGGTGGTTACATGAATCTGTGCAATGTGTTAAAAATCATAGAACTAAGCCAGATGCAGTGGCACATGCCTGTAAACCCAGTGAGTCAGGAGACAGAGGCAGGAGGATCACATGCTCAAGGCCAGAGGCAGCCTGTGTAACTTAGAAATATCCTAACTCAAAAAAATAAAAACTGGACTTAGGGTGCAGCCCAGTGGTAGAGCACTTGTAAAGTATGTGCAAGGCCCTGGGTTCAACCACAAGCACCACAAAGTAATAATATAATAATAATTGTATCATATTGTTTTACACATAAAACCCTAAGTGAATACACAGCACATGGAACCCAGTAATAGACAAAATAAATTATTAAATTAATAAATTATATAATTAATGAACCCAGTAAGTATATAAAATTCTACACATAGTATATTATATGTAACTATATAATATGTCATGACCAAGACTTATCCTAGAAATGAAAGGATTTCACATTCATGGATTAGTAAAAGTAGCTTGTCTTATTAACAGATTTAAAGAGAAAATGCATGCTCATTTCAGTAGGTGCAGAAGTATAACATTTGGTATCTGTCATAGTATTATAAACTTAATCAGTTTTCCCTAAATTGATGTATAAATTCAGCGCATTATCAACCAAAATCTCAACTATCTGTGTATGGGGGGATAGAAACAGGCTAACTTAAAACTATATAGGTATGATAAACCTGTAGTAATGGGGAGTGTGATATCTGCATAAGGCCAGACATTGGGGTAAGAGAGCTCATAAACACATCTACTCATGTGTGGACATGTGATTTACAACAAATGTGGCACTGCAGAGAAGTGAATACTGGGACAACTGAATATCCACATGGTAAAACATGAATTGGTTCCTACTTATTACCACACACAAAAATCAGTTTCATGCAGATTGTGGACCCAAATATGAAAGACAAAACAACAATGTTTTTGGAAGATAATATATAGAAAGACTCCATGACCTCAGGATAGAGAATGATTTCTTCAAACATCAAAGAGCAATAACAAAAAAACGAGAAATCAGATTAAAATTAAAATATGGCACTAAGAATGAAAAGCAAGCCACAGTGAAAGAATTTGTTTATAATATGTGAGTGATAAAGGCTTCAGATCCAGACTATGTTAAGAATGTCTAGCTGGGCTTGGTGGTGCACCACTGTAATCCCAGAACTTGGAAAGCTGAGGCAGGAGGGTCACAAGTTCAAGGCCAGCATGAGTTACATAGCGAGACCCTGTCTCAAAAGAAGAATAATTCTCACATAAAAGAAGACATCCAAATGACCAATAAACATGAAAAGGAGCTTTATTATTTATTTGTTTGTTTATTCGAAGTACTAGGGAATTGAACTCAGGGTCTTTCATATACTTTGCAAGTGCTCTACCACTGAGCTGCACCTCAGCCCCTTTTTAATCTTTTGTCTTGAGACAGGCTCTCTCTAAATTATGCAGTCAGCCTCTGGCTTTAAACTTGGAATCCTCCTGCCTCCACCTCCCAAGGTACTGGGATTACAGACATCACCACCACACTCGGCTGAAACGAAGCTTACTTTAATTAGCTATCAAGAAAATGTAAATAAAACCTCCATTGAGATACTACTTCATATCAGGTTGGATATAACTAAAATGTCTGACCATACCAAGTATTGGCAAGCATAAGAGCAACAAGAATTTCATACACTGCTGATAGCAGTGTAAACTGGCATGATCACTTTGCAAGATACTGTCATTATCTAGCAACAAAGGCAGCAATTCCACCCCTAGGTATATATCATCCTAGGTAAACTTGAGTACATGGGCACCAACATACTTTACACAAGAATAGCATTGTTTGTAATTGCCCTAGCTGGAAACAACCCGAATGTCCATTGACAGGAGAATGGATAAATAAAATATGTTCATATGACAGAGTATAGAAGTGAAATGGGAAAAAAAAAACCTACATGCAACAACGTGCAACATGGATAAATAATTTAATATAATTTGGGGCAAAAGAACTGAGGCACAAAATAATCCCTGCTATATAAATTCCACTTACTCGATGAATAGGGCAAACTAAACTATATTGTTAAAAATGCCTACTTGGATGGTAAAACTATAGAGAAAGCAAGGAAAACCTGGGTGCCATGGTGCATGCCTGTAATCCTGGTGTCTTGGGAGGCAAAAAGTTTGCAGGTTGCAGAGGTGAGACAGCCTGTGCAACTTAGTGAGACCCTGTATGAAAAAACAAACCAACAAAACAGAAAGCAATGATCACATCCTAAAAGTCACATGAGAAATTTCTAATCAAGGAGAGGACCATGTAGGAAACTTCCAGGGGAAGGAGCAGTGTTCTATTTCCTGAAATGAACAGTGGTCACGTGAATGCTTTCAATAATAATTTCTTAAGTTGTATAATTATGTATCATGCAATTTTCCATGTGTGTATGATATTCATAAAAAGTGGTTTGGACTGAGGGTATAGCTCAGGAGTAGAGTGCTTGTCTAACACATGTGAAGCCATGAGTTCAATCCCCAACACCACAGAAAAAAAGAAAAGTTTCCTTAGAGTCTGAATAAGCATTCTAACATGTGATATATTTCCTTTTTTTCAAAGATATAATGCTGATTTTTGCTCATAAATACAGAACTTTTAAACTCCATCCTTTAAATGATGCAAAATATGCAACTAGACAGAGAATGGAAGCTCTTCTCATGGTTTAGAATGGTGAAAATGCAGAGAGGACACATATGGTAGCAGATATTTTCCAACATACTCTTAATATACATCTGTAATATTCTAAGAGAGATCGATGAGTAGGGAAGGCATGGGGATTTGCCATGATTCTGTGGTCTGAAATGATACACTATGGCCTTCCATGATTCTGAGCCGCACTGTCTTTGTTTTGTTCCTCAATGCTCTGGGCTATATAGCAAATTCAAGGCCAGCTGGGGCTACATAGCAAGACCCTGTCTGAAAAAAACAAAACCAAACTGAACAAACACAGACCTTCTTTGGGAGTAATGCTTTCTCTGGTAAGAGCTAAGCATGGAAGAGTCAAGATTATTTAACAACTGTCATCAAATAAGCCCATAAAAAGATGTTCATCATTATCCATCAAGGAAATGCAAATCAAAACCACAATAACATGCCACTTCAGATCTCTTGTTGTTAGGTGCCGACTAGTCAGTATCCGACTCGTAGTGACCCTCATAGGGTTTTCAATGGCTGACTGTTTCGGGATTGCCTTGGGAGTGGATTGCCAGGTCCTTCTCCCATTTTTGCGGTGCTGGGAGTTGAACTCGGGACCTCAGAGACTGCAGTGCAGCACTCTACCCACTGAGCTAAATCCCAGCCCCTTGGCCATATTCAGAAAGACAGAGGATATGTAGAGATTAGAACCCTCAAACATTGTGAAGTGGAACATAAAATGCAGTTGGTTTGGAAAATAAGTCTAGCAGTTCCTCAAATGATCAAACATGGAATTACTATATAACCCAGTAGCTCCACTCCTAGATATATATACAAGACAAATGAAAACATATGTCCACATAAAAACTTGTACATTAATGTTCACAGAAGCATTATTCATAATAGCCAAAAAGTAGAAATAATCCAAATATCTATCAGATATTACATGTATAAATAAAATATGACATACCTTATAGTGGATAAATCTTAAAAACATGATGCTAAGTGGAAGAAGCCAGATAAAATGTATGTTGTTGTTGTTGTAGTTCCATTTATATGAAATGTCCAAAATAGGCAGATCCATAATGACAGAAAAGTAAATTAGTAGTTGCCTAGGACTGAGATGAGGAAGCAGTTAGAAGGTGACAGCTGAGGGGTGCAGGGGCTCCTTCTCCGGTAATGACAGTGTTCTAAAATTGTGGTGATGCACAGTTCTGTGAATGACTACTAAAAGCCATTGAGCTGCACACTTTAAATGAGTGAACTGTATGGCATGAGTTATTTCTCCAAAAAAGCTTTTAAAAATATGTCATTACTCTGTGGTACTAGTGCATTTATGAATAACATAATTTTGGTCAAAATACCCCGTAGAACAGGCTTTACACCTTAATGGAAATTCTGTGTAGGTAATACAGGAAAATAGAAAATTCTTCTCTGAATAATTGGTGTGTTGATGAAAATGCTTCCTGACATCATTTTTTACCCTTATGTGGTATTCTGGGGCAATGCATCCTAGGAATATTTGGAAAGGGTAAAGTTTCTGCGTGTGTGTGTGCATGCAGTATGAGAAGGATAATATTGAAAGGGGAGTTGAGAAAATAGAACTAGAAGGAATCCTCCATCACAGGTATATTCCCTTGTAGATCCATTCTATGTGACACGGAGGATCGTGAAACTGATTCTCTTAGAATTATACATGTCTAAATTTCCCTTGGTTGAAGACCTAGGTTGTAATTCAAAGGCCTTAAGTTGAAAACATAAAGCAGAACTTGCTTTATTATGTTTTCCAGCCAAACAAGAAGTATGCAGAGATGATTCAATATTTATTGTGTTCCTACTATGTGTCTGGAATGATTTTAGCACTGGAGCCAGAACAGTAAACAGAATAGGCAAAAATTCATGCCCTTAGAATGTTTGTATTTTCTATTCTTTGGAGCCAATATCACTGCCACTGCCTACTTAGAGAAGAATGTTTCTAACATGAAGATCAAAGAAATTTCCTGTAATTTCCTGTAAAATTTCCTATAAACTCATCAACTGCTTAAAATTGTGTCATGTATGATTTACTGTGCAACTAGGAGGTGGGATTTAGCTCAGTTGGTGGAGTGCTTGCTCTGTGTGCTCTGAGGCCCTGGGTTCCATCCCCAGCACCACAAAAATGGGAGAAGGACCTAGTAGCCTACTCTTGAAATAATCCACCATTGAAAACCCTATGAATAGCAGAGAAGCAGTGTCACATTACAGTGGCTCTTTTGTTCTGTTGTACATAGAGTTGCTATTAGTTGGACCTGACTCAATGGCACTTAACAACAACAATCTTCAAGACCATCATCTCTGCTATGAATTGACAAAGCTTCCCTAGCAAAAAAGCCAAGACCATGACTCTGATTCCTACATTCAGCTGTGCCAGCTCCTTAATGCATAAGGTCTGACTGCTTTAGCCTGGTGGTGTAATTTTAGTGTGAGAAGGGCTTAGGAAGGAAGAAGGGAGGTTTTACACTGTATACCAAATTACAATCCCACCATGCTAAAGCTCTTCCATTTTAGAACAAGCACCCTAGGGGCTCTGATGCAGGTGGGAATGATTAGTATTGTCCAGTATTTCAAAAAGAAATATGATAAAGGAAAGGACAAAGAGGTGAGTGTTGTCAAGACAGTGTAGTGACATGGTTGGCACAGAAGCCAGACTGAGTGGGCTAGAAATTGGTCTGGAAATAAGAGATGGAGCCACAGAGCACAGACATCATTTTGGAAGCTCAACCTGGGGAAAAGATGGGAAGATAGCAAGAGGTGGACCTCAGAGCTGAGGATTTTATTTTTAGAGTAGGAGAAATGGAATGAAGAGAATAAACTAGGAAGAGGATGTAGTGAAAGGAACTAAGGAACCTGAGAAATGGTAAGGTGACAGAACTGAGAAACAGGTGGGAGGAACAGCTTTGATTTGTGGAAGTACACCTTCCACTGAGGCAAGGAGGAGGAGCAGAAGCTCTGGCGAGGTTTTGGTGGACATGAAATTGTTTATGGAGCTTAGGTCACATGGCTTCTATTTCCCTGGACAGCTGGTAGTGGAATTAGAGGTAAGTGCCTTAGAACGGGGAATGGGAAAGAGTGCGGGCACTGGACAACAGAGGGTTAAGAATCAGCTGTGAGCCAGGCTGTGATGGTACACACCTGTAATCCCAGCACTCAGGAGGCTGAGGCAGGAGGATTGCCATGAGTCCAAGGCCAGCCTAGCTACATAGCAAGTCCCTGTCTCAAAAACAAAAACAAAAACAAAGCAACAACAACAAAAGAAACAACAACAAAGAAACAAAAAATTAGCTGTGAGTAGTAGTAAAGGAAGTCAATAAGAGGTGACTCAGTGGTTAGCCAAACCTGGGGAGGAGCAGTTGAGATTAGCCAGTGAATATGTAAGACCCTATTATTCCAGCTAAGAGCTGGCAGAGGTGAGGGCTGCCTAGGGTTGGAGAAGTATAAAATGTGGGAGAAGTCCCGGCAGGGGAGACAAGGTCAGCTGTGAAGTCCAAGGTCCTGGCTGGACGGAGGAAAGCAAGCCCTGGCAGGGCATAGGATTTGAAAAAAGAGACCACCTGATAGAGAGGCAAGCAGGATGATGCTGAGAAGTTGGGTAAGAATGGAGTGGGAAGAAGTGGAGTTAGCAGATATGAACCCTGAAAATGTCTAAAATGTTTTACATGGCCTTGTACAGTAACCATTAATCTCATGGAGCTATATATGTGTGGTCAGACAGAACTGAGCTGCTCTGTAATCTAAAATGCACTGGATTCCAAATTGGATTTCAAAGACTTTATATATATATATATATATATATATATATATATATATATATATATATATATATATAAAAAGTTGAGTGTATTGTTAAATTTTTACATAGCCCTAAACTCGTAATCCTCCTGCCTCAGCCTCCGAAATGCTGGGATTACATGCATATACCACCATGCCCAGCAAGTACATATTTAGATGATAATATTTTTGATATGTTGGGTTAAATAAAATATGTATTCAAATTAATACCATTGGCTTCTCTTTGCTTTTTAAAACATGGATATTAACAAAACTTAAATTGTGTATGTGGTTCACATTACATTCCTGCTACATGGCACTGGGATAGCTCCACCCTTTTGTGGTACATGGGTTATCTGTGTCATGCTTGTGGTCCCAGCAAATGAAACAGGGACCTAGCACAGAAGGGCCTTAGTGAATGGTGTGTGTGTGTGTGTGTGTGTGTGCCTTAATGAATCAATGGATGAGTAAATTCATGAATGGATGAGCAAATGGATGAATGAAGATTATATATGGTTTCCAAGGACTTGGTCAATTTCTTCTATATTATTGAGTATTATATGTGAGTACATGAGTGAAAGGAAACAGGTAGTTAAAATTGAGGAAAGCCCACTAAGGCTTTGAAATAGAGAATCTCAAAGAGCATTTTATGGGGACATACTTAACATCAGGACCCATGAATATGGACCCTTGCCTCACCCCACTTTTTTATCTTTTAGAAAAGTACTTCTGTAGCACTTTAATACATGTCAAGGATAGTCCTTGGCATTTTGCATGCATTAACTAATTTAAACTTCCCATCTACACTAGGAGGTAGGCACTCTTTTTATCTCCCTTTTATAGACAAGAAAATTAAGGCCCAAAGTTGTTAAAAAATAACTCATCTAGGATTACCCAATAAGTGATGGCACTGGTATTCAAACTAGGCCACTTTGTCCCAGGGTCTGCACTCCTATTGCACCATCCTGCTTTCCTGTCACTTTGCCTTATCACCAAGCTTCTCTTCACTATAGACATAGGTTTCTTTCATTTCTCTGTACTGGCCTCTCTTCTACCCATAGTTCCTTGACCTCACATTTCTGCAGAAAGGTCTCAGTAAATCTTGCTTACTAAAAACAACTGTAAGTAACCCCCAACTTCCCCATAAAGGGGACACAAACTACCATAGCTGCACAAATATCTCCCCATTCCTTCTGCCTCTTTTCCTGAGCCTTGCCATACCATCTTCTTCCTCCCCAGCCCACAAGTCTCCACTCCCAGACCTGCAATGGGTTATCCCCTGCCTTCCTAGAGGACTTGAGGGGGTTGGAGGAACTTGGGCCTTCATAGTTCTGATCAGAGTTTTGCCTGTCAGTCCAGCAGATGCCCAAGAGGTGGCTACAGGAGTTTAAATAGGAGGTTTTCCAGACATCACATTGGCCAGTGCCTGGGAGGTATTTCAATCCCACCCATCATGGATCCTTTGGCTTCTGTTTAGACCCTTATGGACAGAGTAACCCTGAATTTCCAACCACTGGGTACCAGAGCCTGGGGGATGTCTCAGTCCTACCCACCAGAGACTCCATTCTAGCCTCTGCTAAACACTTCCCAGTTATACACTGACACTGAGTTTCCACCCACTGGGAGCAACCCTAGCCCAGGAGCTCAACCTTCAAGGCCAAGCAGAGACTGGAACATTAAGAAGGAACCAAAAGGCCACCTTCCTCTCTTTCTCTCTTATTAAATTGTGAATAATAATGCATTTACTTATTCTCCCACTTAAAAAGTTGTTTAAATCCTTTGAAGAATCTTGCATGGCAGCTTGGCTAGACAGCACGCAGGACAGTCCAGTGCCTCTGGTGGGGAAGCCAGGGTCTTCCACTCGCCTATCCTTTGGTCTAGCAAGTAGGCATTTGGATTGATGGTGTAGTCTTTTGTCTGGACATCACTGGCTGTGGTGACACCTCCACATACAAACACCTTGTTGTCTCCAATGGAGCATATAGCATGAGACACATCCAAGGGACAATTGTTGGGCAAGAGAGGCACTGAGGTGGTTGTCTTGTTGGCTTTTATTTTCTGCAGGTTAATTTCCACACTCTGCCTGTGGCTGTGCACACAGAGGATGTTGTCCTGATGGAAAGAGAGCAGGGGCCGATGATTGAACTCAATGGGGAAGGTGATACACTGGACTACATCCCCAGTGTTGGTGTCAAAGCAGTCCACTACCCCGACCCGGGAGATGTAGCCCTTCACCAAGCACCTCCCGGTGACAATGTACATGTTCCGGTCACCTTTGGTGATCACAGCTGTACCATCCATAGGGATGCTCATCTTCCCTGCCAGGCACCAGGCCTCTTTGCGCTCATCATAGCGGTAGATATTGGAGACATACCGTCTCGGGGCAATGCTTCCACCCACTGAGTACACTGTCCCCCCACAGGTCACCATGGTGTGGAAGACAAGCCCAATGGGCAGGTCAGGCAACTTGGTCCAGGAGTTGTCATCCATGTCATACCGCCAGGCTGTCTTCAGCCCTGAAATCTGCTCAGTGGTACCACCAGAGATGTAGATGTAGCGACCAGCTGCAGTGGCACTTAGTGCTGCTGCCCGATAGGGCATCTCTGAGAGCTTCAACCACAGGTTCTCCTGGATGATATAGGCAAACACTCCATCATTGAACTTTCCCTGGGCCTTTTGGCCACCAAGGATGACCACAGAATCAAGCAGGGCCCCTTTCCGCTGGTAGCTCAGTAGGCTGCATGGCCGTTCCTGTTTGCGGTCCATCAGGACACTCTCGATCAGGGTTACATGGATTGAACTGTTCTCTAGGCCCATCAGCTTGTTGCTGGCAAACATCAGCGTCTTGTTGGAGACAGCATTGAGATTGATGTAATTGAAGAACTTCTTGAAATACTTTTCCCGCTCTTCTTTCCGGAAGTACACCCAGTTGACAAGTGCGCTGAGAGCCTGGTCCTCGTTGAGCACATGAAGGTTTTCATCACGCAGCAGGCGGCCAAAGATGACCGGTGGACAGCGCATGAAGTGCATGGAGCCCTCAGGACTGGCCCAGTAGTGGAAGTTGTCGCGAATGCCAGTGTAGGCCAAGTCTGATACTTCTTTGAGCTCAAACAGCTCAGCCAAGAAGAGGTAGCGTAAGCAGTTGGCCCGGCGGATAGACTTAATAAGGAAGTCATTGCAGTGAACTCGAAGGCGTGGAGTGTTGAAATACTGGGCGCCCCGAAGCAGCTCCTCCACGTTCTGCTCTGAGATCACCACCTTGCCGCTGTAGAAGTAGTCCAGGAGCTGTTCCACTGTGGCAGGACTCAGGTAGTTGGGGTCAATGGTAATATAGAGCTCATCCGTGGTCTTCATGTCATTGCTGGAGATCAGGCTCTTCACCAGCGGAGAGACAGCAGCCAGCACGTTGCGATGTGCAAAGAAGACGTGGTTGTCCACAGTCAGGGCCATGTCCCAGTACTCTTTGCGTTTCCTCTGTTTGTTCAGGTTCTGCAGTACGAAGCTATTGTAGTTTTTCTCGGTGAATTCCAATTTCATGGTGCTTCTTGCTGGCTGAGGCAAAAGATCAGCAGCAGGTACTGGAGAACAGACTTTCTCAGGCCTTTGGGATTCAGATTGATGGTTGTTTGTAGAGCAGTTGACCAGAGAGGAGTGGGGGTGGGAGCGAGGGTGATGTCATAGAGTGGATGAGGTCATCATAATGAAGGGCCCCCCCCCCAGGACTTTTTCAGGGGCCAAGGGGCCTTTCTCCCCTCTGATGGCTCCAACCTGCCCAGGCCAGACACCCCACCATTCTTAGGCCTCAAGCAGGCTGTAAGAGTCCCTTTCTCTGCCAAAGTTCCTGACATTTGAGAAGAAATATTGAACTTTGACTTCTGACCTTTGTGGCCAAGGACATCATTCTTTTTCAAAACAGAGGGAGAGGTGGGGGTCACTCACTGGAGCTGAGAGGAAGGAGTTAACCAGCCTTGGGGGAATGGGAGGGCTGGTAAACACCAGATTATTTCAGTTCCACATTAGAAATAAAACATTTCCAAATATTTAGTAAAATGTTGGGGGCTTAGGGGAAGTTGTTCAGAGTTTCTAAACTCGCTTCCTCTTCTGTAAGATCTGAGTCGCACTAGTACCTGCTTCAAAGACTGAGTTCGAATGAGAAAATGACTAGGAAGTGTAAGCACAGTGGTTCTCCCAGGGCGGCAGCTTGGTTGTTGCGGAGGCTGTGGGATTCCGATGTCCCTACTTCGGCCGCACGGTGGGGCTGCTGGGTCATCTCCAGCCTCCGGAGCGCTCAGTTTGCGCGCTGGGCGCCGCCTCAACCCCTTTCCGAGAACAAACGAGCAGTGGGGTTCCCCTTTCCGCTCTGCTTCCTCGCGCTGCGGGTTCCCGCGTGCAGAGGCGACCCTGGAATGCAAACGGCAGGACTAGGGGCTCATAACCTGGCGGGCCTACCCCGCCAGAGTGAGCACTGGGCCCCAGCCGAGGTGCGCGCCCTCCAGAGAGTAGCAGTCTCTGAGTCAGGGCGTCAGCTCCGGAAGTTCCTGACCCCTCGAGGACTTTCTGGGTGGACTGGCCTTAGACAGCTAGCTCTGGCTTCCGTCTGTCCCCCACCTTTGGCCTGCGTGGGGCTCCCAGTGTTCCCGGGGCGGCTCTGTGGCTGCCGGTGCAGGGACAATGTAAGGGCCAGCCAAAGTCCCTGCAGTGGAGCAAATACCCTAGACCACATCCCGAACAATCTTTGGGGACTACGAGGAAAGACCTGGACATCCTGTCCTTGTAATGGCAAAGTGGTACAGGAGGGCCCAGCTCAGGCCTTGGTCTCCTCCATTCTGGGTCTCAAGCTCCCCCCAGACCCTCAGGCCTTCCTGAGAGCCCCTCCCAGGGAGACTCAGTGTCAGCCTTGGATCCTGAGACTCCCGCTCTTCCTTCCTTGGCTTAGCCAAGTTTTCACCCCAACCCTGTTTTTATTTTTCATTTTTGAGACAGGCAAGCCTCGAACTTGTGATCTTCCTGCCTCAGCCTCCCCAGTAGCTGGGATTACAGGCATGCCACAGCACCTGGTAAATAATCAGTCTTTAATACTTTGTTCACCTTGTTGCCTGGACATGATAGAGATAGTCTCAGGGGGGTAGTATGTCTGTAGCAAGGCTCAAAACTTCTGTGTCCCCCATTGGAGTGAGGCTTAGGGTTCATCCCCTCTGCAGAAACTCCCTCTGCAGCTCAGCTCAATCCCCCTCACCTCCCTTCTCTCCCTTGGAAAATACTTCAGCTGTAAATGCTTCTGAGGAGCAGCAGCTGTGGCCAGAAGGAGGCTTCTTAGTGCTGATGCAAACACCTCTGGCGCCCCTTGGAGTCCAGGCTGGCAGATCTCACCTCCTGGTGCATCTACCCAGAGCAGGGGGTTAGTGGATCCCAGAGCACCAGGGCAGGAAGGAGCTTTCTCATCAGATGCTTCCAGCCAGAAACAGGGTCTGAGGTCTATGTGTGTGTTGGAGACCTGAGAGGATCTGACAGACCTAACTCCATGTGTAAGACCAGCTGGACAAATTGAGGCGTTGAAAGGGGAAGGGGCTTGCTCAACTCAGTACCAGAGCACAGGCTTGGGCTCAAGGCTCTGTCTCCTTTGCCTTCCAGTTGCAAAGGAGAGTGGGCAAACTGGCTTGTGCTCTGCTGTTACTGGACTTTAGGGCTTGTTATCTTCAAGAAACCCGTTAAAGAGCTCCATGTCTGCAGTCCCAGCTACTCTAGAGGCTGAAGCAGGATGATTACTTGAGCCCAGGGCTTCAAGGTTAGCCTTAGCAACATAGTGAGGTCCTTTCTAAAAATAAATAAAGTGCAGGTGTGGGTGTGGTTGCCTGGCATACATAGCAAGACCCTGTTTCAAAACAAACAGCTGGGCACGGTGGTGCATGCCTGTAATCCCAGCGGCTCTGGAGGCAGAGGTGGGAGGATCGCAAGTTCGAGACCAGAGGCAGTGTGTGTAATTGAGAGAGACCTTTTCTCAAAAAGTAAAAAAAAAAAAAAAAAAAAAAAAAAAAAAAAAAAAAAAAAAAAAAAAAAAAAAAAAAAAAAAAAAAAAAAAAAAAAAAAAAAAAAGGAAGGAAGGAAGGAAGGAGAAAGAAAAGAAAAAAACAAGAAAGAAAGAAAGAAAAGAAAAGGAAGGAAGGAGAAAGAGGGGTGGGGAAGGAAGGGAGGAAGGAAAGAGGGAAGGAAAGTAAGTCATTAAAGAAGTGGGAGTGCCCACCTGTTCAGTTGGCTTCAGCTTCACTGTCTGGCTTTTCTTCAGTCCTGGAAAGCAGCTTTTCCCTTAATCCCACCAACTGTGGAAACAGACTCCAGCCTACAGAAGCTGGCTGCATGCCCCCTTCCACCACCTGGCTGTGCATGTGTGTGTATTGGTGTCTCTAGGAGCCACCAGGAAGCTCATTGGCAGCTTGCCTGGTGTGGCCATAAAAGGACCTGGGTCAGGTCTTACCGCTCCACCCACCCTCAGCTTCCTGCCCACCTAAGCATTTTCTATTCATGGGGACTTTCTAGGAGAGGGGAACCTAACATTTTAATCTTTAGATACCATCAGTTGATATATTAGTTTGTTGTGAAGCCCTGAAGAAAATGAGGGACATGTTTCAAAGATACATAGGATTGGCCTGAAACTACAAAGACCAGGAACAGTCGTTTTCAATATCCCCTCCCCTCGCCTCTAACAACTATCTTTCTTCTTTGTCTTCCCCACTCGATGCCTCTGGTCAGAAATAGGGTCTGGTGTGTGTATGGTTTGCCATTGCCCTATTGAGAACTCATGACATGCTTATTTTTTCAGTTCCACTGGTGAATTCTCTCCATGTGTCTTAAATTCACAGTCCATGGCCAGCCAAGGGATTGGCTGCCCTTGACCAAGTGTTCACTCTAGTCCAATCAGCTGTGTGCTGGTGGGTCAAATGGTTCAAAACCTGGTCATTTAAGTAGCACAGTATATAGAGGAATGGTTGGAGGTGTCCCAGGGCTTGAGTCATTCCGGACAGGGATTCAGAGTCCTGAATTGCCTCAGCTACCAACTAAGAATCAGCATGAATCAAATTGGAGGAAGATATACAAAAGAAAAATATTTTATTGTCTTATTAGTATCCCTGGATGATGTAAAGGGCACAGCTTGAGACTGTGTCCACAGAGCAATGTATGCCTTCAGGTAGCTCTTTCAGAGTTCGGCTGGCCTAGACTTTAGGCTGGCGACCTCTTCCCTGGGCCCCTGCTATCTTGACAGATGGAGATACCATGGTTTCAGGGACACTCAGCTGGGCATCTGGGTTGGTCCCTCCCTATGGATCTTATAAAACTGCTATTCAGGGGAACTTTGCATAGTCTGAGGCAAAACACAGTACCAAATTAGTGTTACTAAGCCCCCTGCCTGGGACACCTCCCTGGAACATTTGGGCTTGTCACACATTCCAGGAGGGAGCAGCAGCACAGCTGCAACCACAGCTGCCAGGAACAAGCCTGGGCTGCCGCCAGGGTGGGGGTAGGACAGAGGCTGCAGGGCTTCCTCCAGGGGCCCCGAGTGAGCTCACCCTCAGCCCCACACCACTGACTTCATCCACCCATGGCCCTTTGGCCAAAAGCCCAGGCAATGTGAGGGGCTGTCTCCCAGAACAGGCCAGGGGCCCCCTAACAGTGGGTGGGAACAGGGATGCCATAGTCCAGCCCCCCGGAAATCAAGGGTAGCAAATTGAGCTCTGAAATGCAGAAGAGTTTAAGAAAGAAGATGTGAGGGGCAGGTAAGAGGCAGTGGTAGTAGTGGCACTTTACTATTTAAAGGTAGAAAAATGCAAGGAAGTAAAGCTTGTTTCCCCATTTGTTCTTTGGCAATCCCATTAGAGGATCCCAGGAGGCATGCGGATGACATCATGTCTTCCAGCTGAGAACTCTCAATGATTCTGTGAAGTGAAGCCCCTGGCTGCCCCACGTTTCTGATACAAACTGCTTTATGTCACATTTAAATGAGGGTTTAATACTCATAAATATCTACGAAAAGTAGATTACAATGCATGAAGGTCACAAAATATGACCTTCGACTTCTCAGCATCACAAATATTTGGAATATAAAAAGTCCAAAGATGGATATTAGAAGTAAGAAAGATACAAAAGAAGTTTGCTTAAAAAATAACAAAAAAATTTTTTTAACTCAATCACCCTAAAATCTAAATAATTGTGGTCTAGGTAACCACCTGCATAAATGCTCCAGATGCTCATTCCTTTAATAAGAATGAGCTCATAATGTGCTGCATATCCAAGCATGTGCTTGGGAGATGCTTGCACACATCATACACACAAGCATATACACCCACAAAGACAGACATGCAGCTGAGTGGTTGTTGTTCTAGGCACTTCATATCCACATTCTTAAGGCTCCCACCTTCCCGTTACACTGGACAAGTTACTTCTTTGGAGGCAGGACATTTTCTTCGAAGAAGCCCTCATTGACAACATTCCCTGCTGGGAAGTATCTGGCCACCACAAAGGAAGACCCATCACTTGCAGATGCCTTCCCCACTCCCATCTTTTTTGTATTCTTCCATACCATGGCTGTGAAGTGTCCTGTAGGGAATAGGAAGAGGGAGAGGGCAATGTGTGAGTCATCAGAGCATTGGGAAGGATGTTGCAAGGGATTCTTCTTCTTCTTCTTCTTTTTTTTTTTAATGGTTCTTGGGGGTTGGACCTAAGGTCTTGTGCATGCTTTTTTAAGTGCTTTACCACTGAGCCACACCCCCAGCCCCTTTTCTACTTTTTAAAAATTTTGAGTCTCAGTCTTGCCAATTTACACAGGCTGCCTCTGGCCTCGAACTCGCTATTCTCCTGCCCCCAGCCTTCTGAGTCGCTGGGATTACAGGCATGTGCCACTGTGCCTGGCTTACAAGGGATTCTTGAATGCCAGCACCATTTGGCCACTCTTGGGTAGTGTGCTCTTTGCAGATACCAACTTGAGGTAGAAGAGACTAAACATACCAGCTGCTAGGTTTCTGAAACAGATTTTTTCAATCATCCATTCAGACCTCAGTCACCTCAATACTTTCCAGTGGTTTTCCAGAGATCACAACAAAGCCCAAAGGCCCCAGGAAGTGTGATGCCAGCCTGTGTCACACCTGCCCCCAACCTTGCCTCCAAACTGTACTCTGAGCAACAATCTCAGTTGCTTACGAATTGTTGTTGTTGTTAGGTGGCCTGGAGTCGGTATCCAACTCATAGTGACCCTACATACAACAGGCAAAACACTATTGTCAGTGCTTCTCTGCTGTTCATAGGGTTTTCAATGGTGGATTGATTTTTGGGAGTGGGTTACCAGGTCCGTCTCCCAAGCCTACAGTACCTGGTGTTCCCAGGTGGTCTCCCATCCAAGTATTAACCAGGCCCGACCCTACTTAGCTTCCAAGATCTGACGGGATCGGATGCCACAAGCTGCAGGCTGCTTACCAATAGTCATTTTAAATCTTTATCTTAGTTGATATCTCAGGAACATTTACTATAGTCAGCTGTCCCTCTTTTCAAAGCCCGCTTCCCTTTTGGGTTCCCACGACCCTACAGTCTCTGGGTATTCCTCCTGCCTCACTGCCTCCTCACGCTGTTCTTCTACCTCCCTTGTAAATGTCGGAGGACCTACATTTCCCAGGGCTCACGCCTGGGCTCTCTTCTTTCTACACTTTATGCAATTTCATCTCACTCTGGCTTCCAGATTTATTTCTCCAGCTCAAATCTCTGTGTTCCAGACACAA
Organism: Pedetes capensis; assembly: GCA_007922755.1. Taxonomy (NCBI): domain Eukaryota; kingdom Metazoa; phylum Chordata; class Mammalia; order Rodentia; family Pedetidae; genus Pedetes; species Pedetes capensis. The sequence continues at coordinate 115,308 of VMDO01000698.1, forward strand.
CTACTTACCACACATTTCCACTTGGATGACTCACCGATGTAATCTATCCAAACCTCACTCTCGATTTTGGCTCCCGAGACTTACTCCTCTCCCAACCCTCCTGTTTGCATCAACTGCACTTCTATGCACACATTCCCAGGGGGAAGGCTGCATTCTTCCCTCTCCCTGATGTCACCCTCCCTCAATCCTGAAAGACTCAACTCTAAAATATATGTCAAGTCTACCTCCCAAAACCTTGGTACCAACCACCCACTTTTCTCTGTTGGACCATTGCAGTAGCTGTCTGCCTGGCTCTGGGCATCTGCTTTGGCTCTCTCCAATGCATTTATCACTTCAGTAGCCAGAGTGATCATTCTGAGTCATAAACCATATCTGCTTATTTATCTAAGTAAAAATCTTTTCCTCACTTCCTATTGTGCCTAGAATGAAAAGCCGGATGGACTCCTTTCCATTACTTGAACATACCAAATTATTTCCCACCAGGGAGTCCTTGCACACAATGGCCTCTGTGTAGAATGCTCTTCTCATGACCAACAGCTTCTTGTCCCTTAGGTCTCAGGCTAAATGTCACTTGTTTAAAAAAGGCTTTCATATCACCCTTTTCTCTACTGAACAACCCCTCCCAAGATACTCTGCCTACACCCTGTTTTTCCAATGATAAATTTATTTGATTTATTGTGTGGCTCCTTCACTAGGCTATGAGCTCAACAAAGGCAAAGAATAAGGTTTTTTTTTATTCACCGAAAATAAATTTCTTTATTATTCACCAAAGTATACTTAGTACCTTGGCATAGCACAGCACAGGACAAGTGCAAAATAAACTCTTGCTGAATGAGTGAATGGAATAAATGAATGAAAGTCACATGGAAGAACCATCCTGGACTCAGGTTCTGCCTTCAGTCAAAATGTGGGATTCTCTGTTTTGGGCTCTGAGGCCCTGTCAAGTTACAGCCTCATTCAAGGCTCTTCCAACTGAGCCAAATAGGCTGGCGAGTTTTCAAGCTATTTGCCACCCTGCAGACGATTCTGGGGCTTGCTGATGCTTCTCAGCACAAGTCTCCTCCTTCTCAGGCTGCCTGCCTTCCACTCAGGGGCCTTCTCAAGGTACTTCCTTAGCTCGGCTTCCAATTCTCCTCTTCTTTCGAGTAAAAGAGTTGATGCTGTCATGAACTCTTTGCTCAACAATCATACATTCTTATCTTTTGGGAGCAGAGGTCAGATGTTCATCCCTCATCTTTAGTGTTTAGCACTCATGGAGATTGATGAGATCTTTACTTCCGTGTTACAGCATAGCATTCATTTGCTAAAGCAACCCTGAAGAGATTATGTTCCCTCTTAAATATCTGGCTTGCAATTGGGCAAGCTGTGTGAGGGCAGCCTCCGCATCTGATTTCTTTCTTTCTTTCTTTCTTTCTTTCTTTCTTTCTTTCTTTCTTTCTTTCTTTATTATTTGTGGTACAGGTGGGCTGAACCCAGGGCCTAGCACATATTTTGCAAGTGCTCTACCACTGAGATGCACCCCCTGCCCCTTTTTTATTTTTTATCTTGAAACAGCCGGATCTTCCTAAGTTACTCAGGCTGCCTCTGGCCTCAAACGTTCGATCCTTCTGCAGCCACCTCCTGAGTCTCTGGGACTACAGATGTGTGCCTCCACACCAGCTTTATTTATTTAGTTAGTTATTTTTGAGACAGAATCACACTATATAGCCCAGATGAGCCAGGAACTAACTATGTAACACAGGCTGGCCTTGAACTCATGATCTTCGGGCCTCGGCCTCCTGAGTGCCACTACACCCAGGCACATCTGTTTTATTGACCACCATATTCCCAGTGCCTGCAGCGGCACCACTGTAGCATATGATCCTGTCAGATCTCAGAAGCTAAGTAGGGTCGTGCCTGGTTAGTACTTGGATGAGAGACCACTTGGGAACACCAGGTGCTGTAGGCTTGGGAGAAGGACCTGGCAACCCACTCCCAAAAAACAATCTGCCATTGAAAACCCTATGAATAGCAGAGAAGCAGTAACAATACTGCTTCCCCTGTGGTATGTAGGGTCGCTGTAAGTTGGACACCGATGCGACAGCACCTAACAACAACAACATATTTCCTATGCTGCTCCGCAGTTTCTGAGGACCTGGGTTTGACACTCAGCACTGCAAAAATGGGAGAAGGATGTAGCAGTCTGCTCCCGAAACAATCCCCAAAACAATCAGCCATTGAAAACCCTATGAATGTCACTATGAGTTGAACACAACTTGATGGCACCTAACAACAACAGCAACAATATTCCCACTGGTTAGCACCAGGTGAGGCACACAGTAGATGTCCAATAACTATTTGATGAAGAAAGGAAGAAAGAGAAGGAAGAAGGAGGAAAATCATGATCAGAGAACATATACTTTCGGTAGGTTGGCTAAGAAAGATGGCAACCACACCACACCCATTAGGATCACTATTTAAAAAATAGAAAATAACAAGAATTGGCAAGGAGAAATGAAACTTTTGTGACTGCTTATGGTAGTGCAACATGGTGTAGCTTCCATGGAAGACAATATAGCAGTTCCTCAAAAAGTTAAACATAGCCGGGCACGGTGGTGCGTGCTTGTAATCCCAGCAGCTTGGGAGGAGGCAGGAGGATCACAAGTTCGAGACCAGAGGCAGTCTGCATAACTTACCGATACCCTGTCTCAAAAAGTAAAAAAATGGACTGAGGGTGCAGCTCAGTGGCTCAGCACTTGCAGAGCATGCAAGCGCGAGGCCCTGGGTTCAACCCCCAGTACCACCAAAAAACAAAAAACAAAAAAGTTAAACGTAGATTTATCACAGGATTCAGTACTCCCAGATCTAGGTATATATCCCAAAGTATTAAAAGCAGGGACTCAGATGTTTATGGACCTCTGTTCATAGCAGCAGGTTAAATAAGTGGCCCACATTCACATAACCCAAATAGTCATTGACGAATGAATGGATAAACAAAATGCGGCACATATACACATACACACAAGGAATATTATTCAGCTTTAAAATGACATTCTGATCCATGCTACGACATGGAGAAACCTTGAAAAGTAAAAACATTTGCTAAGTGAAATGAGTGAAACCCAAAGGGACAAGTTTCGTATGATCCCAATTACATGAGGTACGAGAGTAGTTTAATTTGTGAAGACAGAAAGTAGAGAATGGATACCAGGGGCAGGAGCTGGGAGGAAGGGGTGCTGGAAAGTTATCATTCAAGGTGTACACAGTATCATTTTGTGAAAGGGTTCTGAAGATTGATGGTAGTGATGGCTGCATAGCAGTGTGAAGGTACCTAATGCCACTGAACTCAACACTCAAAAAGGGTTAAAATGGTAAATTTTATGTGTGCTTTACTACAAAATTAAAGAGATAGGAGAGAGACACAGACTGACTAGTATTTACTTTCTTTTAGTCCTTCAGGGAGGAGACAAAGTTGGTATTTCCCATTGCATCTTTTATATGCATAGGACTGAAAACAATTTTCATTAATTAAATTCAATTTTTCCTTCAAAATTGAACTCTATTTTTAAACGATTTTTAAAAGTTAGATATAACTTATTTCTTTGTGTACATCCACAAAGGATTTGAAGCTACTATGCTCTTTTTGTAAATAACCAAATAGAAACATTAATCCATATCATTGGTACAGTATAATTGAAGCAAGAATGATAAGAAAATAAACTCTAAATACATTTATACAGCTTTACCACTTATTCCTAAACTTGGATCAACTGCTGCTTAATCAACTCTGGCTTTATGTTCTGAACAGAGGAGAAACCCTTCTTGCCCTTTGTCCTCATGTGGTTGACCCCAGCTCCAGGCACTCAACAGCCTTGCCAGGCATTACTGCTTCTCTGGACTGCCTCTTCACTAGGGTTCAATCCTTTTCTCACATAAGCCTTCTCTTGAGTGACCACGTGCTTTGACCAGTGACCATCCCTTCTCTTTGTCTCCCAGAGAAGGAGAAAGCGGCCATTTATCCACTGGTTGCCAAGCAAACGATTAGACACAAAGTACACAGCAACAGCACGGATGCTTGTGGCAGCTTTTTCCAAGGCAATGAAAGTAAGCAATCTTTCCTCTCATTGGGGCAGTTTCCATCTGCACAGAGATAATTAAGTTAGGTGTATTTAGAGATTAATCAAAGGACACAACTTTGTTAGCAACCATCAATTACACACTGGGAAAACTTGTTTGCCCCCCTAAAAGGATCATGGGCTGGGATTTAGCTCAGTTGGTAGAGCGCCGCTCTGCAGTTTCTGAAGTCCTGAGTTCAATTCCCAGCACTGCAAAAATGGGAGAAGGATGTGGCAATCCACTCCCAAGGCAATCCCAAAACAGCCACTGAAAACCCTATGAGGGTCACTATGAGTCGGACATCACTCGATGGCACCTAACAATAACAAAGGGATCATAC
>VMDO01000698.1:119842-193919 GCA_007922755.1 Pedetes capensis
AAAAAAAAAAAAAAAAAAAAAAAAAAAAAAAAAAAAAAAAAAAAAAAAAAAAAAAAAAAAAAAAAAAAAAAAAAAAAAAAAAAAAAAATTGAATAAACTATAGTATATCCTTGCAAAGGAATGTTCAACAGGGAAAAAGAACAAGAAAGCTCTCTTTTGCACTGACATGTAACAATCTCTGATAAATGCAAAACACATCACATACTGTGACACCAAAGTGTAAAAAAAAAAGAAAAAGAGAATATGCATACACACATGCTGGCATAAGCTCAGAATAGCTCTAGAATGATCCACAAGAGACTGATACCACTTGGTTACCTCTTGGGAAGAAAATGCTGGAGATCAGAAGTTAGGTTGTTGTTGTTGTTAGGTGCCGTCGAGTCGGTATCCGACTCATAGCGACCCTCTGTACAACAGGGGAAACACTACTGTCAGTGTTTCTCTGCTGTTCATAGGGATTTCAATGGCAGATTGATTTTTGGGAGGGGGTTGCCAGGTCCTTCTCCCAAGCCTACAGCTTCTGGTGTTCCCAGGTGGTCTCCCATCCAGGTACTAACCAGGCCCGACCCTGCTTAGCTTCCGAGATCTGACGGGATTGGATGCCACAGGGCTACAGCTGCAGGCAGAAGTTAGGTAGCTTCTGCTTTTCTCCACTCAGTACATAGCATGGACTAGTTCCCTTCATGGCAAGATGCTGGCCCAGGGTGGGCTGCGGGTGGTGACAGATTATAGGGTATTTCAAAGGCCCTATCACCTACTCCATGGACTTGAGTCAGGAAGCCTCGGAACAATGGTACGGCAAGGAGAAGCAGGTGACTCAAAGTCTGAGAGAGACTGAGGCAGAATGGGCCTGAGGATCTCCACAGATCTCATAAGCTCCAATTACAGCACCACCCAAAGCCTCACTCCTGTCTTTGGCTGAGGCTCCATCTGTCCCCAGGTATTGTCCACTGGCCGTGAGATGGCACAGGGGCTAGTTCTCTGGAGCTTTCCCCTTTAGGGGTAAGGACAGGTAGTCAATGATCCTGGGGAGCTGAGCCCCACTCCTAGCTCTGACTCTTTCGAGTTTCCCGCCTTGGAGCAGGAACCATGGAAGAAGCAACAGATCAAGGACAGAAGACACGAGAAAAGCCTTTTGCCCTTTGTAGGCCTCAGTTCCTTCCTCTGAAAAATGGTCAGAATAAAGCCTTGCTTCCCACTGGTGTTCGAGGCTGGTGCGGTAATGGACGTAGAGGCCCCTCCTAAGCATCAAGTGGTGTGCACGCATGAACAGCACCAGGAACTTGCTCTGACACGTGTCTGATTGCTCAAGAGTCTTGTTCATGGGAAAAGCAATTCCAGAAGCCATGAAATAAAACGTCTCTGGACACTGACCTCTGTTAAAAGATAAGGTTGTGCCTACACAACCTTAATCACTGCTCCCTCCCCCTCACTCTGTGCAGTGTCAATTCTCACTCAAGGCCCCAGCTGCAGCCACCTGCTCCCCAGCCTGGATAGCTTCAGGAGCTACCTAGGACTAGAAATGACCCAGAGTCCTGCCCACAGCGTTGCATGCACCCCTGCCCAGAGGGTGAGCAGTGAGCCACAGGAAACAATGACTGGCTCTGAGAACATGTCACTTCCTGCTGCTGGAGAAATCCTCTAGAGGGTGGGAGGCCCAAAGCGGCTCCACCCATGGGTGGGACAGTGGGGGGACAGACAGAAAGGCCTGTTTTCAGTTTCCTTGGTGCACCTAACCAGACAGACTCACACCCTGTCTGACACGACCCTGTTGGGCCCTAAATAATTCTGAGTTAAGACAAGGGGGCACGTGAGGTCAAAAAAGGGGCTGAGGAGCCCCTTTGCAGAGCACAGAGCAGCTGCCCTGGCTTTTATAAGCTAAACATCTGCTGCTCGCCCAGGAGGAGCCGCCCAGAAGGAGGAGGGTCCCTGCAGAAGGCTCCTTCCTGCTTCTGAATCACCAGCTCTCAGAAGATCCCTTAAAAGCCATCACTGTGTCCCTCTCTCTGGGCCAGGGAAGAAAAAGATTTGACCCAAGTTCACACAACAATTAGTGCCAGAGCTAAGATGAGATCCAGCTTTTCTGCACCCCAAGTTCACCTGAACCACAAACTACAGGGAAAGGGTGAAGAGAAATGTGGGGAGGGAGGCATGAGGTGTGGTGAGCAGGCCGGAAGGAGGCAGGATGTGAAGGGAAGGGGTGAGACCTGCAGGAGCCTTGTCTCATGGCCCCAGGGAGCCACAGCAGTTTAAGAGGGACTATAGAGCCAGATGGACTGGTGTGAGAAACGCCTGAATCAGGATGACCAGTTAGAAGTGTTGAGATACCAGTTCAGGAATGAGGCTCTCAGCAGCTCTTAAAATCCAGTCTCCTCAGCTGGGCACAGTGGCTCACGCCTGTAATCCCAGTGACTCAGGAGATGGAGGCAGGGAGGTCATGAGTTCCAGGCCAGGGGAAGCCTGCGTTAATTCAGTGAGACCCTGTTTCAGGATAAAAAGTAAAAAATGGGCTAGGGGTGCAGCTCAGTGGTAGAATGCTTACAAAGCATGCGTGAGACCCTGGGTTCAACCTGGCAGTACCACAAAGAAAAAATAAATCCAGTCTCTTAGCCAGGTGTGGTGATGCATGCCTGTAATTCCCACACTTGGGAGGCTGCAGCAGCAGGACCCTGAGTTTGAGGCTAGCACGGGCTACATAGCAAGACCTTGTCTCAAAAAGAGAAGAGAGAAAGGTGAGGAGAGGAGAGGAGAGGAGAAAAAAAGAAGAAAGAAAGGATGTGCACAACTTTGAGTTGAGCGGTCAGGATCAGCAGCCTGGGTGCTCTCAGAAGGAGGAGTACATGTGAAGGGTGGGAGCAGGGGATGGTTTGGGGAGGTTTTAGGGGAAAGTTAAGTTTTGCCTCTGGGCAAGGTCAAATCAGAGAAATATGGCAATGCTAATGCAAGAAAGAAATGATTAACTTTCTGAAGGTTAGTTCCTGTCTGCAGGCAGATACCAGACTACAATTTGCCCAGGCTACTGGTGGGCCCTGCCACTCACCAGTTCCAGAGGTGAAGCCAGGCTGCTGGAAGTTGTAGTTCTTGATTTCACTGTACCATCTATCAGCCACCTCCTGTCCTGTATAGAAAAGGCACTGTTCTAAACTCAGCAACAAAGTCAACCCACCCCACAACTGCATGTCTGATATGAGTTGAAACGGAGACTCTGATTTCAGTAGGTCTGGGGAGGGGCCTAGGATTCTGCATTTCTAACTAGTTCCCTAAAGCTGCTGCGGCTTCATGAAGCATAGCTTAGCCTCATCTGTGGACCATTAAAAAAAAACCACGGAGGCCTGGGTCCTTCCTCAGATCAGTTGTATCAGTTGGCAGAGAGAACCAAGTATTGATGATTTTCAAAAGCTCTTCAGAAGATTCCAGTGTGCAGCCATAGTGGGGATCCATGGCCTTAGAGACTTCCTCCCCAGCCTCCTCTCTGTAGAGATGGGATCCTGTGCCAGATGGGATCCTGTGCTAGGCATCTGACACAAGACTGGGGAGGAACAGCACCTCCTGAGGCTGCCTGAGGCTCTTTCCACGCTGCATCCTCCTCCCCAGCCACCAAGGCCACTGCCTGGGCTGGAGAGGAGCCCAGAGGGGGCTGCTGCCTTCCTCAGGAGCAGGCTCTGCCCAAGGGAGGGGGCCCTGGGGCAGGCTGCACTGGGCAAACCAAGAAGACTGGGGGCTCCCGGGGGAGCTCCCAGGAATGTGCAGCTGGGGAGGGAGTGAGTCATCCTCTGTTGGGGTTTGGAGACAGCTCCAGAGAGCGAGACAACTTTCTCTGATATTTTCCTAAAAAGCCACCTCAGGCATGTAGCAGCCAGAGAGCTCAGGAATGTTTGGTTATTCTATCTGAGACCTTGGATGGATGAATTATCCTTTCCATTATTAGTTTTTCCAAAATGGAAAAATCTCTATTACTCTTCTCTGATTATTAAGGTAATACACTAGCACTGTTAAAAAAAAAAATAGAAAAGCATAACGGTAGCTTTTTCGGTAGCTAAGGAATCTCTGTGCCCATACAATGAGGCTGAGACTATCCAGAAGCATCTGTCACCCTGCCCCCACTCCTCAGTCCGGGAGCTTCCAAAGGGGAGCTGGTCAGTGTGACTCATCTTTGTCCCCGGCTTGCAGCACTGGCCTGGCCCAGAGCCGGCCATCAGAGCCCTTGTGATGAACTGAAGTCAGCCTGGGAGCACATGCAGAGAACTCTGGGGTTTTCCTCCCCTTTTGGGCCTGCAACAACACCATGGCAAAACCTCAAAGGGCACCAGGCTTGGGGGAACCTGCAAAGGTCTGGTCCTAGGCCCAGCACAGGCACCCAGAAGGGGAGCTGAGAATGCCACCCACCTGTCTGATCGTAGGATGCCCACGCGAGGTTCTCCCCACATTGGCCGCGACTGGACTCCGGGCTGTGCTTGAGGATCCTCGTGCTGGCCAGGGCCTCAGAATACCTGCAGGAGTCCAGGTTTCCTCAGAGCTGGCCCAGCCCAGGGAACCCAGCATCTGAGCCCCAGGCTGGTGGGGCCAAGTGTCCTTTCCTGCCCAGGCCGGCAGGGGAAATAGAGGCGCATTGCACTTGCATGGCTTCAGGGCTTCCCAACGGCACCCACCATAACCCTTTTTATTTTGCAGTATTTGGGGATTGAACCAAAGGCTTCGCACATGCTTTGCAAGTGCTCTACGACTGGGCTGCACCCCCAGGTCCCCCACCTCCCCATTTTCTTAACCTTGAGATAGTGTCTCAGTTATGCAGGCTGCCTCTGGCCCCGAACTTGTGATCTTCCTGCCTCCGCCTATCAAGTTGCTGGCATTACAGATGGGAGCCTTTGCGCCAGGCTCCAACAGCCAGACTCATTTTACAGAGAAGTAACGAAGGCTCAGAGGAACAAAGGGACCTGCCCAGGCAAGTGGCAGAGTGGTATCAAGCCTGGCTGTCTCTGACTCCCAAACACAGGTCCTTTCCACCACCCAGTGCCCCTCCATGACTGCAGCAGCAGCCCCGTGAAGGGCCCAAGCCCCTGGGGTGCTGGGGACTCACTGCTGAGCCTCTTGGTTGAGCTTCTTGCAGAGCTTGAGTGGGGGGACACCGTGCTGCCGCCGGTACTCGTTGTGAGCCTTCAGGACCTCGTTATTGAACTGTTTGGAAGCTGGAAGGAGGGCAGAACAGAGAATGATTCAGTGTGGAGAAAAGATCCACTGAAAGTGTAATGGCCGGCTTCAGAGCAATGCCCAGGTCAAATATCAGGCCCCACAGAAAGACTTCGGCGGGCCCCTTCCTGCACCCACTTGTTGTTCAGTGCCATCGAATTGAGGCCAACTCTTAGCGATATTATGTACAACAGAAGGAAACACTCCCCGGCACTGTGCCATGCCTGGCACTATGTCAGTGCTTCTCTGCTACCCATAGGGTTTTCAATGGCTGATTGTTTCAGGAGTGGGCTGCTGGGTCCTTCTCCCATTTTTGCAGTGCTGGGGATCAGACCCAGGGCCTCAGAGCATGCAGAACAACACTCTACCAACTGAGCTAAACCTCAGCTCCCTGTACCCAGAACCCTGACCAAATGGCCCTGCTCTACACGGCTGCTCACCCTGCCTCCAGCCCTGATGTCACCCTCTATGGCACAGCAGGGCAAAACCCCATGGGTTAATGTGGAGCCTTATGGGCCATGTTGGGAATATGAGTCTTTACCGCAGGCTGAGGAAGCCACTGAGTGGGGACAGAAGGAGTGGCTTCACGGTGTGTTTCTGGCAGACCCTGCTGGCTGCTGAGAGGGAGTGGGCAAGTGGTGTCAGGACTGGACAGCCAGAAACAAGACTTCCGTGAGAAAATGTTCGAAGGAGACTAGACACCTTGGACTAGACCTAAGGGGTCTGGGAAGGGCTGGAGTTGGGACCCTAGCGAGAAGCATGGCTGGGGTGGCCCTGGGCTGCTGCAAACAAGACAGAGGGACAGAGAAAGAAAAGTGGGTGAGGGAAGGCAGCCCTGGGGAGGGGGAGAAAAAGAGCAGAGAAAATAGAGCAGTTGTGATGGGGGAAGGAAGGATGCGATCAGCTGGGTCGGAGGCTGCAGGGAGGAAAGAGATGAAACATGTGGCCAACTGGGTCATGAACTCAGAAAAGGCAAGGTCAAGGGCACTGGGGTTATAGAGAAATAGTGGCAAAGCCAAGGGCAGGCAAGGCCAACAGTGGACAGAAACCATACTGATTTGGATCTGAAATGGAACTCCATCTATCCAACATCTCTCATCTGTTCAAAATCATCTACTAATCCCTCCGTCCAACCACCACTCATCAAACATCCATTCATCCTCCACCCACCCAACATCATCCTTCCACACCTCCACCAGGGGTCCAACACTGATCCCTCCCAATTCATCATCTGCTCAGCAGCACCACCACCCATTCAGTCCCAATCCATTTATCTGTTCATCTGCTCTGAGCACTTCCTGTGTGCCAGGTCCCACATTGCGTGCCAGGCATCTAGAAATAAATTGGCGACATTCTGCCCTCAAAAGCTCACACAGAAGAGAAACAAGCTTGTAAGCAGGCAAGAGTAGTGTAGTAAGTGTCATGATGTAGGTAAGCCCAGGTACAAAAGGGACTTAATAAGCTCTGGGGAATCAGGGGATTTGAGGCCCCAAAATCTGGACAAGAGCTAGCCACTCTAAGATCCTGAAGGCTCTGAGCACCAGCAGTAGGGGTCTGGGAGTCCCCTTGTGGACATAGGGGTGGTGGGTGGACTGTGAGCGAGGGCCACCCAGGATTCGTCACATCTGCCCAGGAGGCTGTCCTCTGAGGGTTGACTGTGGGTGGTGGCAGGAAGGGTGTAACCCAAGGCATTAGGAAGTGCCACGCTCCTTCTGCTGCCCCAGGTTGCATTCATTAGTGCCTTCCTATCTGCTGCTTTTCATGCAAGGCTGAGGAGATGGCCCAACAGCAAGTCCTTTTCACCCCACAGCCAGACCCCTGTCTCCTGAGCCCTCAGGGCCACTGCCAGGGAGTGGGAGGGGACTCCAGGGGGAGGAGAGCCAGGACTGGTCCTCAGGGAGCTTGGGGATGATGGCAGACAGGAGCGACATCAGGCTTCTTGACAAATTAAAGAGAAGGGGATGGACCTCGAGGGCTCCAGGGGCTCGTTGGGGCTGCCCAGGGAGCTCTGGTCACAGGAATATGGGATGGAGCAGGGATGATACAGAGGGGCTCTGAACTCAGGCTTGGGGAGGTTTTGGTTGACAGGCAAAGATGAGGGGACTTGAATGAAGGCGTGAGGTGAGACTAGAGGTGAGAACTGGATAATGGTGACTAGGCACAAGGCAGGGCAGAGCTGCAACCTGAAGTCCTCAGGCCCTTGATGATGAAAGAGTGATTTCAGGTCTCCTGGGGCCTGAGGCAGGAGAAATAAAGGGAAGTGGTGGTTAAAATGTGAAGTTTCAGCTTCATGAGATGAGTAAATCCTGGAGCTGGTATGCGACAAAAAAAAAAAAAAAAAAAAAGGTTAAACTGGCACATTCTATATGATGTATTTCAGGTTGGGCATGTTTGTTTGCTTGTTTGTTTGTTTTTGCTGTGTTGGGGCAAAAACTCAGGGTCTCGCACATACTTTGCAAGTGTTCTACCACTGAGTTGCACCCCCAGCCCATTTTTTAATTTTTATTTTGAGACAGTCTCACTAAATTATGCAGGCTGCTTCTGGCCTCAAAATTGCGATCATCCTACCTCAGCCTTCCCAGTCCCTGGGATTACAGGCGTGTGCCACTGTGCCCCAGATCAAATTTGACATGTTAATGTGATGTTTGGGACAATGAATCACAGAGGCTTTCCAAGATTATCTCATGGTGAAACGGCAGGAGCCAGAACAACTCCTGGGAAGGGGTGGAGTCTTGTTGACAGTGGGCTAACAAGGAGACAGCAGGGTGGTGTGGTGGCCAGAACCAGGGCCTCCTGGGAGATGGCTGCTTCACCCTCCCGGCTCCTCCCTTTCGAGAGAGGCAGAGACGATCTGAAGTGTGTTCAGAGGCTGGAAACAGAGTCTTCTGAGGTGTGGTTGCATGTACTGGGTTTTTCATCCTGGGGAATCAGACTTTGGGAGACTTAGTAGGGGCCCCTGATGAATTCTGGGGCCCATAGGGCAAAGTTGGAGCCAGCAGGTAGACAGGGCAGGATGACAGATTTCAGCCAAGCCTACAAAGGACCTTTCTCCCAATCAAAGTGTTCTGCAGATTAAGAGGGGCTCCCTCTCAGGTGGCAAGCTTTCAACCACTAGGGGCCTGCAAGCAGCTAAGACTCTGCCCTTTCCAATTTTGAGATCCCAAAAGGTCCCAGTGAGTGTGGTGAGGGAGCCGACGTGAACAACTGACCCAAGACTTCCGGGAGCTTCCTGAGCGTCCCTAAGGAGACAGAGTGATTGAAACAAATGTTTGTGCACAGGCAAGGGCTTGTATGGGTGCTTGTGGTCAAGGTGATAAAGGGTCCCCATCTGAGTGACAGGCATGGCCAGGCCCATCTAAGTTCCTTCCAGTTCCCATGTCCCAGGCAGGCCATGGTAAGTCTAGTGGGACACTCATGAGAGATGCCTGAGACTCGGTGACATGTGCAACGCAACCACAGATGCATCAGGGAAGGCTCCCTGGAGGAGGTGTTCTTAGATAAGAAGGCTTGGTGGAGGCAGGGCTTCAAACTCACAAAAAATTGGGTTTAGTTTCAGGGGTGGGTTTGATATATTAAATTTAGAGGGTTCAGGCTGGGGTTGAGTTCAGGTTTAAAATTTTAATCCCATGTGTTGATAAATTTTCTTTCAATTTCTTTTTCAATTTTTAAATAGCTAATAATACAAAAAAATGAATGAAAGAAAAGAAAAAAAAAGTTAAAATCTAAACTTGAACCCAAGTTTTCACTGGATTTGGGTTCAGAAAAAAATTTAAGTGCTTGAACCAGAATAAGTTCAGGGTCCGGGGCTGAAACTCCGGTTTGAGACCCTAGCTGGAGGTCAGACAGAGCACAGAAAAGGCCAGAGTGGGAGGGATGGAGGCATATCTGGGGGCTCTGGGAAGGAGGGGGAGGTAAAGGGAGCTGGCAGTTTAAAGCAGCCTGGGAGGTGGGATCAGTTTGCACCAGACCCTGTGGTGCTGGAGGCCCTGCAGCCTCCTCAGCAGAGAGGGACATATAAGGCTGCTGAAAACTAGGTCACTGCACTCTCAGAAAGAGGGAAGTTAGAAGAAACAAAAGTGAAAGTTCCTGGGCCCAACCCAAGCTTAGTGCCCAGAAGCAGAAGCCAGACACAGTCCCCAGCAGGGCCAGGCTCCTAGCCCAGGGCCTCTGCAAGGAGTCAGGAGGTTTTTCTGGAGTCAGCAGGGAGCCCTCTCTTGCCTCCCCTGTCTGGGAGCACAGAGGCCCCCACAACCATCCCTCCCGCAGCCTCAGGAGGCCCCTCCCACCACAGCAGCCAATCCTCGCCTAGGTGGCTCTTCTGAGCAGGGTATCAGTCCATGGAGACCAGTTATCAATGGTGACCACACCCAGGCAGAGGCACACCCCACTTCTAAAGAAAAACCCAAGGACACCGATAAGGGAAACTCAAAGGAAACTCACTCCCCCACGCTAGGCAAGGAGGGCCCTCAGCCACCCCCAGGAGAAGGGCAGGGCAGAAGTCCACAGTGTGTAGGAGAGTAAATGACAGAGGCTCAGAAAGGTCACTCTAGCGGGAAGGACAGGCGGCCCACCTGCCCTGCACTGGTGCTTTCTCCTGCTGGCTGGCCACCCAGGTCTGGTGCTGAGCCTGTGTGTGACCTCGGAAACTTCTCACCTCCTTTGTGGGGCTTCCATTACCATACCCATTTTCATGACTAGGAAAATGAGGCTTGCAGAAGGAAGTAACCGGCCCGGGTTCCCATGCTAGTCCAGGGGCACCACCAGGTGGGAAACTGGATCTGACGCAAGGCCCTGTCCTGACTGCCCACCTCACAGCACAAAGTCACCAGACTTGTCACAGCACCAGTCACCAGTCACAGCACCAGTCACCAGTCACCATTCCCTTTGTCACTAAACAAAGGGAATGGCAGAGGAAGACAATCAGACAAAGGGAATAACCAGAAGACAGGCTCAGAGGGGGTGCCTGAGGAGAGCAGAAGAAAAGAGACTGCAGGTTGGCGGTTGCCTCTGGTCTCCAAGGGTAAAGAGGAAGGGAGAGGAGAAAAGAACTAGGCTTTCCCAAGAGCCTCCTGGGGGCCAACGCCCTCAGTGCTGGACTGCCTGAGAGGTTTAAGCAAGCCAGGGGCTGTGGCACGGAAGTTACTGGGCTGCTGGAGACGGCAGGGGCTGCAGGGTGGCTGAAAGAAGGGCAATTTGGGCTATCCACCAGTGCAAGGCGCAGGTATCCTAGGTGAGGCTGCTCTGGGCCCTTTAAGTTCCGTTGGGCACCTGAACCTCTATTGCTGGTGGCTGCAGTAAAGCCTCAGTGCCTCACCTGCCCCTGCTTTTGTTGGGGGACAGAGTCCTCCTTCAGGACCCTCCTACTCTTGGAGGCCTCAGTCTCACTCCTCTGCCCTCTCCAGCCTCCCCATGGGGAGGCCCCGATGGTCAGGAGCCAGGCCAAGAACTGTGAACAGGTCTTTTCTGATCCCTTGGGAAGAGGCTAGAAAGCAACTTGGTCCCACCTTTGGGGGGGTGGGGGAAGCTGGTTTTACCTGATTATGAGAAAGAAAGAGGCTGGGGGTGGTGGTGCATGCCTGTAATCCCAGGGACTCTGGAGGCAGAGGCAGGATCATGAGTTAGAGGCTAGAGTCAGCCTGTGTAACTTAGTGAGATGCTGACTCAAAATAACAAATAAAAAAAAGGTGCTGAGGATGTAACCTAGTGGTACAGCATCTGCAAAGTATGTGCAAGGGCCTGGGTTCAACTCCCAAGTACTGCACAAAAAAAAAAAAAAAAAAAAAAAAAAAAAAGAAAGAAGACTAGAAAACGGATAATTGAAATAAATAAATAAATAAATAAATAAATGAATGAATGAGAGTGGATTATCACAGGCACCTTTCAGTCCCTCCAAGCCTGGATATTTGCTGAGTGAGTGAGCAAGCAAATGGATGAGGTTCTCACAGGGGCAGAGTGAGGGTCTGGCCGATGGCTCAGAGGAGGCCAGTTTAAAGCAGCCTGGGAGGTGGGAGGTGGGAGGTGGGATCAGTACTAGGGCAGGCTTCCTCTCCTTGTTGTTAGATGCCATCGAGTCAGGTCCGACTACTCTATGAGCAACAGAACGAAACACTCTCTGACACTGTGTCATGCCCGACATTGTGTCAGTGCTTCTCTGCTATTCATAAGGTTTTCAATGGCTGATTGTTTGGGGATTGTTTCAGGAGTGGGCTGTCAGGTCCTTCTCCCATTTTTGTGGTGCTGGGGATCGAACCTAGGGCCTCAGAGAGCACAGAGCGGCACTCTACCAATGGAGCTAAACCCCAGCCCCCTCCTCCACATTACAGATGAGGAAATCAGTCTGGGGCTGTATGTGAATTGCTCCAGGTCACCCAGTGGTGAATGTTCTTTAGAGCCAAACCTAAGTGTACCCTCACTTTCCCCTCTCTGCCCCCAATCTTGTGCACTTTCCACTTTCCCTACAACTTTCTCTTTTCCTAATGACCAGAATAAGCAACGAAGAGTTGCACAGTTGCCTATGGAACAAGAAATCCATTTACGGAGCAGTGGCCTCCATCACACTGCCCCCTCTCCAAAAGATGACCAGGGAGACAGGGTCGTAGAAGGGCTGGAGGAGCCAGGGGAGGAGAGCGTGCTCCCTTGGGCTGCTCAAGGCCCAGCCCTGCCTGTACCATTCAGGCCTGCACAGAAGCAAGTCCCTCCCCCTGGGCCCCAGGCTTCCCAGCTGTGTGCAGATGATGACAGGAGGGGTTTTCAAAATGCCATCCAAGCAGGTAAACCCTTTCTCCAACTGGAGCTGTCCAGAAAGTGAACTGACTGAAGCAGAACTGCTGCGGTTGATCTGGCGCACAGGGCTTTTTTATGCAGAGGCCCAGGGGCTGGCTCAGAAAATTTCTTAAAGGCCTTCTGTTCTGACATACTCAGGCGTTAGGAGATGGGTGTCCAGGAACACCAAGAGTCATAGCAATGATGTGGAGGTGTCCACTGGCCAGAGTCCAGCTGGGAAGGGGTCTAGGGTGGTCAGGAAGGTATGGAAGAAAGTACCCAACCAGGAAGTGAAGAAGCTGGGTTTGAATCACAGTCTGTTCACTCACTGGTCAGTGTATTGAGTGTGGGCAGGGCACTCAAGCTCTGTATGACTATCAAATGAGATGACAGCAACAGCTTTGAGTGCTATTGCAAAGGTTGTTGTTGCTAGGTGCCGTTGAGTCGAGTCCGATTCATAGCGACCCTCATAGGGTTTTCAATGGCTGTTTCGGGATTGCCTTGGGAGTGGGTTGCCACGTCCTTCTCCCATTTTGCGGTGCTGGGAATCAAACTCGGGACCTCAGAGACTGCAGAGCAGCGCTCTACCAACTGAGCTGAATCCTAGCCCATTACAAAGGTTAGTAACATATAAAATGCCTAGCTCCATGACTATTGTTCTGTTACTTGCAGACTTATCACTGTTGTGTCAGATCTTAGAAGCTAAGCAGGGTCAGGGCTGGTTAGTACTTGAATGGGAAACTGCCTTGGAACACCAGCTGCTGTAGGCTTGGGAGAAGGACCCAGTGACCCACTCCTAAAAAACAATCAGCCATTGAAAACCCTATGAGTAGCCGAGGAGCACTAACAATACTGTTTCTGCCTGTTGTACATGAGGTCGCTATGAGTCCGCCACCGACTTGATGGCACCAACAAGCTCCGTGACTGGCACACAGTTAGAGCTCAATGATTGGTAACTACTATTATTAAAGGTAAGAGGCTTCCACGAGCCCAAGGCCACTGCTTTCCTCTGCCCCTGCACACTTGCTATGCACTGAGGCCCAGCAGAGAGCTCGGGGCTGGGAGCAGGACCTGGGGTCTTCCAACACTGGGCCAAGCCGCTTCTGAGATTTGAGCTGCCTCAAAGGTGTGATGAGGTCACACGAATGTCCAGCACCTTGCCCGGCCCTGGGGCATCTCCAAAGTTAATGATGAAAAAGAGAGCAGCTCCAGTGCAGTGAGGGGGAAACTGAGGTGCATAAGAGGCAGGGACTGATTGCTTACAGAGGTCTTTTGGGAGCCGCATAGAGCCTTGTATGGATGGACACATGTCTGGGAGTACAGACAGCAGCCCAGGCTGGTGGGAACTTCAAGGCTGGGATTCTGCTGAACTCATTGGGTCTGGGTTACCCAGAAAAGTCACTCTTTTTCAGGGACTCTGAGAACCAGACCCTTTCCTGAAGCTGCACAGTCTCATGGGGCAAGCCAAACAAAAAGCCCTAGGCTATGAGGGAGCCAGACCTGGCCTTCCATTCTGGAAGGTCGGAGTATGTAGGGGAGAGGGGAGGCACCTGACTCAACCAGCTGTAAGGTGCCTTCTCCACCAGCCCCTCCTCTTTTCCGAGGTGACCACATCCTCCTCAGAAGCCTGCCTGGCCCTGCTGCTCCAATCTTAGGCAGCACCACCACCATCTTGCACCTAGACTCACGCCTCTGACCGACCCTTCCCTCTCATTCACAGCAAGCTGTCACCAAGTATGTTCAAGGCCACTGTCCTGCAAACCCACTCCCTTCCAGCCCCCAGCCCCGCCTTAGATGCCTGTGCAGTTCTTGTCTGTAACTGTAGCAGCCTCCCCATCCCCAACTCCGTCCACTCTACCTCTGATGCTCCATCCGCCCTGGCACAGCCCTGGTCCTGCCATATTCAATGGCACCCCAGATACCATAACATAAAGCCCAAATTCCCAAGACCCTCTTGGATTTACCACCTCCTCGGGAGGCCTCTGATGGGTCCCTTGCAGAGGAGACCTCTCCCTCCCTGAGCTCCTGCTACCCTCCCCCTGCACCTGTCATGGCTCAGCTCACTCCCACCTCTTACTGGGCCATTGCAGTGGCTGTTTATCCTCCAACCACCTTTGTCTATTCATTTCATAATCCAAATGAACACTGCTAAGGACAGAGACTGTCTGCACAAAACTCAAAACGGGGTCCACAGCTTGGTACAGAGATGACAGATGGCAGAAGGGAGGAAGAGAAGAGAGGGAGAGAAGACTGAACAGGTAGAAGGTACACACAGCTGAGTATCGGCAGTTTTAGAAAACTATACCTTAGGGAAGAAGCCAGAAACAACGAACTAAAACATAGCTTCAGAGAATTTCTGAATTTTCTCCTAAATCTACAGAGCAAGGAGTTGATTTCTCAAGTAGACATCTTAAATGCTCTCACATCTGCCATAGTTTGCCCCATTGCCACTTATCAGCCCAGGTTGTTCGTTTGTTTGTTTTGTTGTTGTTGTTATCACTTTACAGTGCTGGAGATGAAACCCAGGGCCTTGCACATATTAGACAAGTGCTCTACCACTGAGCTATATCCCTAGCCCTTGTCCTGTTCTTTCAACTACATGACAACTTCTTTTGTCACCTTCCCACACTGCAAAGGACCCTAGTATCATATGAGCTACCCTTGTTGTACAGATGGGGATAATGAGGGATGG
This sequence comes from Pedetes capensis, assembly GCA_007922755.1. Taxonomy (NCBI): domain Eukaryota; kingdom Metazoa; phylum Chordata; class Mammalia; order Rodentia; family Pedetidae; genus Pedetes; species Pedetes capensis. The sequence goes on from VMDO01000698.1 coordinate 134,484, forward strand.
AGAGGAAAGAGCCTTGCTTATCATCACACAGCAAGTGATTATTAGCAGGTTCAGGGCTGAAAGCCAGAACTGCCACCAGAACCTGAGGTGAGGCAGTTAGGACCAATGCTGGGGCAGGATACTTATTTCTAACCCTGGCATCTCATGAATCCAGGTCTTGGAGGATAGATCCAAGAAGAGACCAAACCTTCCTCCTCTGATGCTGACCGCCTCAAGGAAGCAGGACCGCTGAGTTCTGTTCCACAGCTGTTCCTGTGAGGCAGGAACCATGTGCAGATAAAGACAAACACCCTTGACCGCCAGGAAGGAGGAGTCTGGGCAAATCAGGTCTATGGCTGAGGCTGTCCCAGGCCCTCGCAGAAGGGGCTGCAACAAAGTCCACAGAGATGAGCTTAGGAGGGTGGAGGGTTGTCAGGCTGGTGGTGGGACTGAGAAGTGCAGGGAAAGAGCACCCAGGGGAATGGGCCAGAGTGCCCAACAGCCAGGAAAGCTGTAGGTCAGGGTGCAGGAAAGGGGTGGTGACCAACGCCCAGAGGGCCTGACAGACGGAGGGAAGGTGTTAGACAGGGAAGTCAGGAGATCTGCATTTCAGGAACTTCTCGATGGCAGCCACAGGGGCAAAGATGGGCAGCAACAGGTCAGAGATAAAGGGGGAGCCGGACTGAGCAAGGCACCCGGCCTGGCACAGAAGGGGCTGAGGAGAGGAGGAGCCAGGAAAGAATGAGGATGCCCCGCGCTGTCCTTAGGGCGGTTGAATGGGGAAAGCTGCTGTGCAGCAAGTTATTTTGTCATACTTTGGTGTCTTTTTCCAACTGTAACTGCGTCCTCCCCCTAAAACAAAGCAGAAGCCACGCCTTGGCGGGACACAGACCGCCGCTAATCCCATCAGCGCCTGGAAACCTTCCCTGACGCAACCTATGGCTGGCAGCCAGGGGGACCCTCACTCAGTCTCCTCTTCCCTCCCTCTCTCCCGGCGGCCTCGAGGCCACCTCTGCTTCCTGGTTGCCCGGAAACTGCCCGCGCTGTGCCTCGGGGCGCTTTGCCTCGCGCGCCCTTCATCCGGCACCCACAGGTCCCGCATCGCAGTGGGAGCAGCAACCAGTACGGGGAGGGGGCCGCCCCACTTCGGGGCACCACGCCCGGACCGGGGCAGGGTGACAGCGAGAGTCTGGGAGCCCAGGGCTGGGGGCCAGGTCGGCGCCGCATCTCACCTGACTTGCCCATGGCTGGCTCTGCGCGCTCCTCGGCTCCCGCGGCGGCTGCGCTGCGCTGCGCTCAGCTCCCGGTCCCAACCACTTCTTTGGGTCAGGAGTGGGCTGGGCGGCCTCAGCCCCGCCCCCGGCACCACCCGGCCCCCGCCTTATAAGGCAAAGACAGCTGCGGGCGGAGAAGCCCGGGGCCACCAGCTGGCCGCCGGGAGAATTCGCCCGGCGAAGGGAATTCCGCCGCTGCCAGGGCTCTCCAGGTGCAGACGTGGAGCCCGAGCCTCCTGCATCGCAGCCCCAAGCGGTTTCCTCTCCAGGCGAAGAACGGGAGCGACTAGGAAAGCCCGCGCCTTCCATGTGGTTCCCTACAGCTCCTCGCCGACCTACGCGCCGCCAGGACCGCGGTGCTCACTGGTGCGCTAGGGATGGTTTCTGCCGGTGCCACCAGGGGTCGGTAACCTCGCAGCCTTAGCCTGGCCTCATAGACACTCGGGGCCCCAGTTGCCCTTTCCACTCCTCAGTGACACTGGGCTCCAAAGGGCATTTGGGTCTACGGAGCTGGAAGCTAGTCTCCCTAGGGAATCCCCCGCCATTCGAGCCGGGGTTGGAGTTGGGCGCTTCCTAAACCTCCATCCTGAACCAGGTTGGAATGGGGCGCTTCCTAACCCTCCAGCGTGGGCTGCCCAAGAGAGGTGCCTACAGCCGGGCTCTGACCTGTCCGCTTGACAATGCCTGTCAGACCACGCCAAATTCCCCAGCCCTGAAGCCAGGCCTCAGACCTGTCTCTCCACCTCCCTGCTTTATCCCATGCTCTGGTCAAACTAGATATCCTGATAGTCCCCAAAAGTGTTCCTGGATTTCCCACCTCCCTGCCTTTGCTCCCAGTGTGCCTTCAGACAGAAGTACTGCTGGCCTGTCCCTTCCCATTCAAATCCTACCCCTCCCATGGAATCTGTTTGTTTTCCATTTCAGAAGCCCTGACTTTCTTGACCTTGGCTGCTGTATACATCAGGTACTGAGGAGAGTTAGGCCCTGATGTGGTCTGAATATACAAAGTACTCGACAGGCTCATGTGTTTAAGGTTTGGTCCCCAGCTAGTGGCACTATTTTGGGAGGTTCTAGAAACTTTAGGAGATGGGGCATAGTTGGAGGAAGTGGATCAGTGGGGACTTGTCCTTTGAGGGTGATATGTGGTTCCTAGTCCTTTCCTCTCACTCTGCTTCCTGTCCACCATGAGGTGAACATTCTCCTCCTCCACATGCTTCCAATGCCATGACGTTCTGCCTCACAAAGGGTCTAGAATTAACGGCCCCAAGGACTATGGACTTAAACATCTGAAACCATGAGCCAAAGTAAATATTTCATCTTTTAAGTCGTTCTCTCAGGTATTTTGGTTATGGCTACACAAAAGTAACCAATATGAAAAATGAGTACCAGAGAAGTGAGTGCAGTGACTTTACCTGACAATATATTTCAGAAGCCTTTGGAACTAGTTTGTGGGAGGGATTTGGAAAAGTCTGGAGAAGTGGACTGGGGAATCCCTAGAATGCTGTAAATAGAACTTAATGGGAAAGCCAAGTGGGAACTCAGAAGACTAGAATGCCAGTAAGAATGCAGACAGTGAAGGCCAGAATCATAAGGTTTCAGATGGAAATGAGGACTCTATTGGAAATTGGATGTTTATCTACATTTTGTCAATGTCCTGAGATTTTGGGTTAGGCTGAATTTAAAAGTAATAGACTAATTAATTTGGTGAAGGAAACTTTAAGATAGTATAGCACTTAGGCTGTGGCATGGTTATTGCTGATGCTTTTATCCAGGCTTACCGTGAGAAGCAGGAGCAAAAAGCAGAGCAGAAAGATTTTTAAAACATGTAGTTTGGCCAGAAAAGGAGTACATTTAAAGTTGTAGACAAGGAGAGTGTGGATGTTAAAGACATTGTTGTTGTTGTTGTTTAGTGACATTAAAAAGAAACCAAGTACTTTGCACTGGGATAATAGGAAAAATCCCTTGAGGGCTTCTTAGGAATTGGCCAGATCCTACTCATCACAGGATCAAGGATGTAAAAGTTTTAACTCATTTGAAAGACATGGCTTTGAGAAGAGAGCTCCAGGTTGCCCTCTTTGCACAGGTCTGCCTAGGAAGTTGTTTCCCCCATGTTATGGTTTGAATATAAAGTGTCCCCCAAAGGTCATGTGCTTTAATGTTCCATCCTCAGGGGCACTATTCTGGGAGTTGATGAAACTGTTAGGGTGGAACTCTTGCTTTGCCAAAGTAGCTTCCTGGAGGTGGAACTTTGGTGGAAGTAGCTCCCTGGGGGTGGGCCTTTTGGGATTTTTACCCCAGACTCATAGCACAGGTCCATTTCTGTTCCTGCTATGGCATGCTGTGAGGTCATCTAACAAAGGTCCTGCCACCACTGCCACCAAGCTTACTTTGCTGCCATTATGGATTGATTCTCAGTGAGCTCCCAATGAACCTGTTACCATATAAGTTTGTTTGGGTAGGTTTTCCTGGTACAGTGGAGACAACTGACATGCAAGATTCATTTCACTGTGCTCACCTACCCAGGCACTCAATGTTACTGTGGTCCAGGCTGGTCTGGCTACTGCTTAAGCTGGTGGCAGACCTCACTACTGTCTCCATGATACTAGTTTTATAGGCATATAGAATGCAAGAGTTACAGGGTCATGGAGGCTTCCATTCAATTTCCAAAGGAAGGCCTGGGAGGCCATGCAATATGTGGCAGGGTCAGAATCCCTGCAGGAAGCCCATGAAAGGGCAATACATGAAGTTGTGAGGGTGAAACCTAAGCTGTAATGGAGACCCCAGGATGTTGGAAATGCCAGGAATGTGGAACATCTGCTAAGGAAAGCTGCAGGTAATGAGTGGAGCCAGCCCAAGAGAGAGGCCATGTGGGCTGTAAGTGGCATGGCCTTATGAGCAGGGCTGTCCAACAGTATTAGTGCTCACATTATGACACTGTCTGCTCCAGGTGCCAGACATGGAGCAACAGGGTTTAGTGTTTGCCCTGCTGGGTTTTGCTCTTGCTTTGGTCCAATCCTTCCTTACTGTTCTCCTATTCTTCTCTTTTGGAATAGGAATGTTTATGCTTTGCCATCGTATTTTGGAAGTGTGTAACTTTCTATTTGCCTTTACAAGGGGTCACAAGCTAAATTTGCCTTGAGTTTCAGGAGAGACTTCAAATTTGGACTTTTGGACAATGTTGAAACAAGACTTTGGAGATTCTCAGAGACAGATTAAATGCATTATGAGATAGCCAAGAGCCTTTAGGGGCCAAGGATGGAAAGTTATGCCTCGAATATGAAATATCTCTCACAGGTTAATGTGTTGAAGGTGTGGCTCCCAGGTTGGTGCTATTTTGAGAGGTTCTGGAAACTTTAGAAGGTAGGGAGTAGCTGGAGGAAGTGGGTTAGTAGAGATGTATCCTTTGAAGTTATATCTGGTTACCAATGCCTTCCTCTCAGTCTGTTTCCTGTCCATCGTGAGGTGAACAGCCTCCTCCACAAATTCCCACCACCATGATGTTTTGCGTGATAATATGGGCCAAGCAGCCATAGACCGAATCCTCTGAAGCTGTGAGCCAAAATAAATATTTCCTCCTTCAAGTTGTTCTCACAAGTATTGTGGTCACAGCAATGAAAAAGTAGCTAATACAGTCCTTCAGGGCTCCATCCCTGTGTGAGAATAGCACCTCAGTGAAGCCACAGCCTAAGTCACCTGTTCCAAACCTCTTCCTCCAATGATAAATCCTTACTGGGGGAATTGCTCTGTAAAACCTGATGGAAGAAAATTAATTTTAAGACATTTCAATAAAAGGGCACCAAGTTAAATTGACCTCTTGGTTATAAGGGCAGAATTTTGTAGTATTAAAGGATTTCACATGTTCAGTAGGACAACGGCAGAGCTGAACACTGCCTTCCCTATTCCTTCTCCTATGTCTGGCAAATATATGGTTGTATTTTAGTATTTTCTTTTTTATTTATTTATAGATGTTGGAGAAGTACAGAGCAATAAAACTTTTGCTATATCCATCATGCAACTACTATATCACTTTTGCTTACACATTCATCAACTTACATGTTTTACAGAACCATATTTCCCATGTATGCATATAGTTACATCATATATTTTGAGATTTTCCTCTCCCCTGTTTCCCTTCTACTTTATTTCCCTTCCCCTTATCTCCCTTTCCACCCTCCACTCCCACCCACTGATATCCTCCCCCTTTTTTCAACTTTGCTTATATTTTCCCTTCTTAGATATGTTCATTTTTATATATCTACATATGTATAGATGTATTTATTTTTCTTGCTTTAAGTTAGCTTTAACTTTCACATATGAATGAGAGTATATGGTATTTCTCTTTTGGGGACTGGTTTAGATCACTTAAAGTGATGTTCTCTGGCTCTATCCATTTTGCTGCAAATTACATGATTTTATTCTTTATGGCTGAGTAACATTCCATTGTGTATACATACCACAATTTTTTAATCCACTTCTCTGTTGATGGACAACTTGGTTTATTCTATACCCTTGCAACTGTGAAGAGTGCTGCATTAAATATGGAAGTGCAGGTTGTCCCTTTGGTATGATGACTTATCTTCCTTTAGGTATATTTCCAGGAGTGGTATAGCTGGGTCATATGGCAACTCTATTCTTAGTTTTCTAAGGTAACTCCGTATTGATTTCCAAAGTGGCTGAACTAATTTACAGTCCCACCAGTAGTGTAAAAGTGTTCCTTTTTCTCTGCATCTTTGCCAGCATCTGTTATTATTTATTTTCTTCATTTTGATTCTTAGTGGAGTGAGATGGAATCTCAGTGTTGTTTTGATTTGCATTTCTCTAATGGCTAGGGATATTGAGCATTTTTTCATGTGTTTCTTGGGCATTCATACTGTATTTTGTTGTTGTTAGGTGCTGTCGAGTCAGATTCAACAAACAGCCACCCTATGTACAGCAGGAAAAAACCCTCTTCAATTCTGTGCCAGGTATATGATCTTATTTATGTTTGAGCCCATTGATGTAGTCACTGGGTCAATCCATCTAGTTGAGGGTTTTCCCTTTTTTCATTGACCTGCCACTCTCCCAAACATGATGTCCTTCTCTAGGGATTAGTCCTTCCTGACTACATGTCCAAAATACATCAGATGCAGTCTAGCCATCCTCGCTTCCAAGGACAGACCTATTGGTTCTTTTGGCAGTCCATGGTATATTCAACATTCATCTCCAGCACCATAACTCAAAACCATCAATTCTTCTCCTCTCTCCCCTGTTCAATGTCCAGCTTTCACAACCATATGATGTGACTGAAAATACTATGGTATGAGTCAGGCACACCTTTGTCTTCAATGTGACATCTTTACTTTTCAATACTTTAAAGAGATCTTTTGACACAGCTTTTCACAAAGCGATACATCTTTTGCTTTCTTGACTGCTGTTTCCACGGGTGTTGATTGTAGAACCAAGTAAAGCAAAATCATAGACCTCATTCTTTTCTCCATTTATTGTGAAGTTGCATACTGACTCAGTTGTCATGATTTTTGTTTTGTTGATGTTGAGTCACAATCCATACTGAAGGATATGCTCTTTGATCTTCATCAGTAAATGTTTCAAATCTTCTTCACTTTCAGCAAGCAGAGTTATATCATCTGCATAATGCAGGTTATTAATAAATCTTCCTCCAATCCTGATGCTCTGTTCTTCTTCATAAAGCCCAGCTTCTCAGACTATTTGCTCAGCATAGAAATTGAAGAGATATGGTGAAAGGATACAGCCCTAATGCATACCTTTCTCGACTTTAAACCAAGCAGTATTTCCTTATTCTGTTCGAATGATGTCCTCCTGGTCCATGTACTATATTTTAGTATTTTCAAACAGTGTCAAAATGGGTCCTACTGGTGCTCCCTCTGACTCAAAGAGGACTTCTGGTGGGCCGGGAATCTAACCCCCTCTGTTCAATTCCCTGTTCCATTGCCAACAAATCCCCATTGAAATGATCAAATGAACTTAGGAGCAATTCCGTATCACCCCTAGAATCTCTAGAAGGCTATTTCCATGTAAGCAAAACTTCAAGGTCATAGGTGGAGACAGCTGAGCACAAAGCGACCATTCACTGTATGCTGAGGGCAGCATATCTGGGACCACCAGGTCTTGTTTTTGTTTGGTGCCATCGAGTTGTGTTTGCCTCATAGCAACCCTCGTAGGGCTTAATGGCTGTTTTGGGATTGCTTCAGGAGTGGATTGCCATGTCCTTTTCCCATTTTTGAGGTGCTGGGGATTGAACCCAGCACCTCAGAGACTGCACAGTGGCGCTCTACCAACAGAGCTAAACCCCAGCCCCCCACCAGGTCTTGTTGTTGTTGTTGGGTTCGGTCAAGTCGGTATCTGACTCATAGCGACCCTCATAGGGTTTTCAATGGCTGACTGTTTCAGAATTGCCTTGGGAGTGGATTGCCAGGCCCTTCTCCCATTTTTGCGGTGCTGGGAATTGAACTCGGGACCTCAGAGACTGCAGAGCAGCGCTCTACCAACTGAGCTAAATCCCAGCCCCCACCAGGTCTTATTCACACCTTATTTAGATGTGAGTCCTAGAGGTGAGAGGGCACCTGACTCATGTCATGGCATTTTCCATTGCCTTATATGGTTGTGAAAGCTGGACTTTGAATAAGGGAGACAGGAGAAAAACTGATGCTTTTGAATTATGGTGTTAATTGTAGAACCAAGTAAAACAAAATCTTGGACAACCTCAATCTTTTCTGTTTATCATGAGGTTGCTTACTGATCCAGTTGTAAGGAATTTTGTTTGCTTGATGTGGAGGCACAATCCATACCGAGGGCTGTGTTCTTTGATCTTCATCAGTAAATGTTTCAAATCCTCTTCACTTTCAGCAAGCAGAGTTATGTCATCTGCATAACATAGGCTGTTAATGAGTCTTCCTTCAATCCTGATACCATGTTCTTCTTCATAAAATCCAACTTTTTGAATTATTTGCTAAGCATATTCTATCCTTTAATATTTTTTTGTCCTTCAGCAAACTCAGAAAAATAGTTTTACATAGCAAAATACAACTTTGCTTTTATAGTTCGTGGAATTATAACTTTAAAATTAAGGTGTACTGAGTAGTATTAGAGTACACAAGAAAAAATTTGCATACCAGACAAAAATGTATGCTTTTCGTTTTGTTGCAACATTGCTTATATTAAATTTTTTGTAACTTAATGCTCCATAAAATATAAAAATACAAATTCTGTGTGACCACTGTGTGAACTTGGACAAATTACATGACTCAGTTTTCTTTTCTGTAAAAAAGGGGATAGTAATGTGTCTCCCTCATAGGGTGGCCATGTTAGTTACTTTCGCATAGCTGTGACCAAAATACCTAAGAGAACAACTTAAAGGGAGAAATTATTTATTCAGCTCACAGTTTCAGAGGCTTCAATCTGTCATGGTGGGGAGGGCATGGTGGAGCAACTCACATCATGACAGAAGGGAATTAGAGCAGAGGAGTAACAGGAAAGGCTCAGGGCATAATATGCCACCTCCCAGGGACATGCCCCCAGTGACCTACTTCCTCCAACCAGGCCCCACCTTCCACAGTTCTACCACCTCCCAATAGTCTATTCAAATTTTGAAGCTATCATTGGATTAAGCCATTCATTAGATCAGAGCCCTTGTGATCTAATCATCTCTGGAAACGCTCTCACAGACACACACAGAATAATGACAAGTAATTGTTGTTGTTGTTAGGTGCTGTCGAGTCGGTATCCGACTCATAGTGATCCTCATGGGGTTTTCAATGGCTGACTGTTTCGGGATTGCCTTGGGAGTGGATTGCCAGGTCCTTCTCCCATTTTTGCGGTGCTGGGAATTGAATTCGGGACCTCAGAGACTGCAGCGCAGTGCTCTACCAACTGAGCTAAATCCCAGCCCTAATGACAAGTAAAATGACAAGAAAAAAATCTATAAATGTTCAATACAGACAATTTTTAAAAAATATGTATTTTAGACTTATAGTTGGTTGAATCCATCGATGTGGGACCTGCAGATATGGTACGCTAACTGTATTTAATGTTCTAAAGTATGAAAAACCTACTGTAATCATTTAATGATGCTAGAATGACTTTGATTCCAAAACCTGAAAAAATATAGCAAATAAAAAACACTCAAGGGTAACATCATTTATGAGCATAAACATCATAATTCTAAAAAATATTAGCATATTGAATCTTGTTGTTGTTGTTGTTAGGTGCCCTCGAGTCAGTGTCCGACTCATAGCAACCCTACATATAATAGGCGAAGCACTATTGTCAGTGCTTCTCTGCTATTCCTAGGGTTTTCAATGGCAGATTGTCTTTTGGGAGTGGGTTGTCAGGTCCTTCTCCCAAGCCTATAGCACCTGGTGTTCCTAGGTGGTCTCCCATCCAAGTACTAACCAGGCCTGACCCTGCTTAGCTTCAGAGATCTGATGGGATCGGATGCCGCAGTGCCACGGCTGCAGGCTCATATTGAATCTAGCAGTATATTAATAGAATAAGGTATCATGATCAAATAAAATTTATTTCAAGGGTATAAGGAAGATTTAATATCAAGAAATATAGTCACAATTTATAGCATAAGCCAAAGGGAAAATGCAAATGAGTGCTGAAAATACATTTGATACAATTCACTCTCTGTGACTGAGTCTTAAAAAACTCTAGGGCTTGGGGATATAGCTCAGTAGCAGAGTAATTTTTTTAGCATCTTGCCCAGGTTCAATCCCCAGCACTGCAAAACACCAAAACAAAATAAAATCTTTGATTTTTCCCTCAACAGAATCAAGAGATGCTTCTTGAAACTAAGGGTAAATGATGACACTAATAATGAAACTAATACCCATGAGTATACAGCATGTCTGTGCCAGGCTTAGCAGAGACAACAGAGACGGGCCTACTAAAATCCAAAACACAAGGTTTTTTTTTTTTTTTTTTGCTCTTGCAGCTATTATTCACTATTGTCCTGGGAGTTCATAATCAGTGGGAAATATTGATAATAGCAGCTATGACAAATTTTAAAATCACCCTACATGGACTTACTTCATCAGACATATGACCCAATTTCTAAAAATTATTTTGTTTTTCATTTCATTTCATTTTTATTGCAATACTTGGGGTTGAACCCAGGGCCTGGCACATGCAAGGCAAATGATTTATCACTGAACCACACCATCACTGAGCATCATGACAGCCCCTTTTCTATCTTTTGAGATGTTGTTGTTGTGAGGTGCCGTCGAGTCGGTATCTGACTCATAGTGACCCTCATAGGGTTTTCAATGGCTGCCTGTTTCGGGATTGACTTGGGAGTGGATTGCCAGGCCCTTCTCCCATTTTTGGGGTGCTGGGAATTGAACTCGGGACCTCAGAGACTGCAGCTCAGCACTCTACCAACTGAGCTAAATCTTAGCCCATCTTTTGAGATAGGGTCTTGCTAAATTGCACAGGCTGCCCCTGGCCTGGAACCTGTGATCCTCCTGCCTCAGCCTCCTGAATCACTGGGATTATGGGGTGCGCCACAGCATCAGGCTGACCTAATTAATGTTATTATGATGCCTCTCCCTTCCTCACATGCAACCATACTAAGCTGTTGAAGGAAGAAAATGAATTCCCACTATGATGAGGTGTGCTTGCTGTTGGGGAATTCCTTGCTGATGGGGAGGTGAGGTGGCTCCAAAGAGACCACCTTTCCCTTGCTTCTGGGACTAGAGACAAGTCCTCCACTTCAGCACTGGCAAATCTGGATAGAAGAAAGTTTCTACAACTGTCTAAATGAGAGCACACTGTCATTGTGCCCTAGGTTCAGATGCTGTGCTTGCATTCATGTGGCTCAGAAGGTACCAAGTACCTGGATGCCTTTGTTAAATTGCAAAGGGATGGGGAGTTTTGGGGAAGCTGGGGGAGACATGGAACACGTGGGCTTGAAGAAAGTTTAGGAGTGGAAGATGGAGAGGAATTGAGGAGACAGTAGGGTGGGGAAGGAGGGCACATTCAGTGTCCTTTCTCCACCGTGGGTGGCACAACGGAGTGGATAGATTAAAGTCACACCTCCTTGCCCTCCCCTTGGCATTGCCCCAGCCCACTGTGCTGCAGATTTTCTGCCTTCCTCCTGCCTCCTCCTTCTTCCTGGGACAGGGTCTCACCATGTAGCCCAGGCTGGCCTTGAACTCTTGATCCTCCTGCCTCAGTTTCCCCAGTGCTGCAATTACAGGTGTGCACCCCCACTCTTGGCTTGCTTATCTTCTTTTTGCCCCACTTCCTTCTATAAATTGACTCTGCCCTGCTCTCTACACCAAAGCAGACTGGTACAGCTAGCACAACAGGGTCCCCTGTCCTCGGTTTCTGATTGGGTGCCCAGTGGGAACTGCAGGAGGAGACCTGAAGGGGGCAGGATACGGGTTCTCCTTGCAGCTGCCTCCCCTTGGGTTCTGTTGACCCCCTCTCCTGTTGGGCTCAGGGTAGCTCACGGCTCCATGTTACAGCCTCACAGGCTGCTTGTCTCCTGTGGTTTCCCTACACTTGCCTGCACCTTTCTTGTTGTTGTTGTTGTTAGGTGCCGTCGAGTCAGTATCCGACTCATAGCAACCCTCATAGGGTTTTCAATGGCTGAGTGCTTCGGGATTGCCTTGGGAGTGGATTGCCAGGCCCTTCTCCCATTTTTGCGGTGCTGGGAATTGAACTTGGGGCCTCAGAGACTGCAGCGCAGTGCTCTACCCACTGAGCTAAATCCCAGCCCCAATTTTCCTGAAATTAATCCTAATTAGGGTTGGTCACCCGTTCTCTCACGGAGGACTCTGACATCAATGCTCACCTGACTATTCAGTATAACAATCGCTCAAATCTGCGGCAGAGGTCAGTGGGAGATTGTTCTGGGAAGACTGAAGAGGTGGTCCTCAGGGTAAGAGCACACCTCCTGATTTCCTGGGGGGGTTCTGGCCAAGGAGAGGCTTCCACCCGTGAGCCATTGGGCAAGGAAGGCCCGCCAGCAGATGACGTCCCTCACACAAAACCACATTTCCCTGAACCTCCCCTCACTTTAAGGAAGTAAGGAAGCCTCCTCCCCATGGGAGACAGGAGAGGGACTTTGCCCCAGCAGCACTCAGATACAGGTGTGGAGATGGCTTGGAAAGGATTCTGGCAGAGGCAGGCATAAGAAAGTGTGAGGCTTTTTCATTTATGTTTCCAGGTGTTAGGAACGCATATGTCATTTTTTTAAAATAACACAGTGAACTTAATTTTGGGAACATGGAAGAGTGGGTGGAGCTGGGCTGGGTGTTAGCATGCTCCCCAGGTGAAGGCCTCCTCCCTCCTCATTAGCTTAACTCCTGAGGCTCAGCTCCAGAATGTAACTCAACCTTGGACTTGGTGTTTGCTCACTGTGTGTATCAGCCACTGTGTAAACTGTCCCAGAAAGCTGCTCACCAGCTGTGGCAAAAGTAACACTTTTGAGATTCCTGCTATTCCTTGGACCTGTCTTCTCAGACCCACACAGGTCAGTCTGACTTGAGTCAAACCTGTCTCCCTCTGCCCACCCTAATGATGCTCTCTTGCACAGCTGCCCCCATCCTGGAGAAGCTTCCCTGGGCCTGGGAAAGCCCAGGCTCAGCCTCCAGCGGTGGCTTTGTTGTGCCTCAGTGTGTGACCTTATGTTAGTATTTCTTCTTCCTGGACCTATTTCCCCCTTGGTATATAGTGGAAATCCAACCTCTAGCCCCACGCTGGACTTGGCAAGGAACTTCCCTAGGAATGATCACTCTGTCCTCCTTTCCCCTCAACTGGCAAAGTGCACAACTTGGGCCTCTTTCACAGCTGGCAGGGAGGGAGGGGAAAGCTCCTAGAGCAGGGCTTCCTGTCCCTTTGAGAAAAAAAGCAGCCTCTCTGAGAGTCTGGATTTGATTCCCACCTGCCTGGGCCTGTAGGAGATGTGTGCCTCCTGCTATGGTTCCTAACAGGCCATGCCTGGTACTGGTCTGCGGGGCAGGGGTCTGGGGACTCCTGCTGTAAGCTATTCTAGTTAGTTGCCTAGCCTCTATCCTGCACTGGGGCAGTGTGTGGGGGGGGTGATGGTGCACAGAAGAGGCCTTCATATTGGATATGAAGTTGAAATTTTAAAATAACCAGGAGAAGTTGGGCACAGTGGCGCACACCTTGTAATCCTAGCACTTGGAGGCTGAGGCAGGATAATGGCAAGTTTGAGGCCAGCCTGGGCTACATAGAAAGACTCTGTCTCATAAGACAAGTAAATATAAACAAACAAATGAATGAACAAACAAATATTGAGCCAGGAGAGAGACCTGAGAAATGAAGTGAGGCTGTTTAAGTAGCTGGAGTTAATGAATAAAGTTATGGAATCAGAAAGAGATGGTGTTGTGGGGGTTCCACTACCTGGGTAGAAATAGGGGCCTACATAGAATAACCAGAGCTCAGTTACTAGAAAAATAAAATTGTTTTTGTATTTATACTCTAGCAAGTAGATACTGCCAAAACAAACCAACCAACTGGTTTTATATTGAAGCAAATGCTATTGGTGGCCAATGCAACAGTGCTTTGCCTGCTTACTAAACTTGCCCTATGGAACCTTGACTTGGTTTGGGCGGAAGTGCATGCAGTCCTTGGACTAAACCAGTTACGACCACCCTGTTCCCATTGGCCAGTGGTTGGTCTAGGGGTGGCAGTATGACCCAATCCCAGCCACGGAGAAACAGGGGATGAAAGTTCAGGGATTTCTTTTCTTTCCCCCACCAACCATGAGGAATTTCTGAGAAATAATTTTCTTATTCGTAAGAGTAACAAAAAGAGAAATCATTGGGGCTCTTGCCCCCTTTCTTCTTGATTGAACACTGTTTGAAGCTCTGTGGACATGGTTTCATTACCTATGTATGTAGCAGCCCCATCTTCCTCTAGAACTCACTTTCATGCAGTTACTTCCCCTGAACTGTCTTCTTCCTACTGTACTTTCCCCTTGGCTTCCACGTACTCCCTGCTACTAGTCCCTGGCAAGGGCATAGGTGCCCCATTTCTCTCTTCCCATAGTTACACTTCACTCCCATGGATTTCAAGGCCTCTGCTGGGGAGTCACCCCTGATTGTGTGTGAGGCAGCCGGCACATCCATCACAGCATCTAGTAATCAAGAGCATGATCTTCCTGACCTGACCTGATTCTCCCAACACCTTTTTTTTTTTTTTTTTTTTTTTTTTGCGGTACTGGTGTTTGAACCCAGGGCCTCGCACTTGCATGCTCTGCAAGTGCTGGACCACTGAGCTGCACCTCAGCCCATTTTTTTTACTTTTTGAGACAGGGTCTCACTAAATTACGCAGACTGCCTCTGGTCTCGAACTTGCCATCCTCCCGCCTCCCCTCCCGAGCTGGGATTACAGGCGTGCGCCACCACGCCCAGCCCCCAATACCATTTTTGCAGTTCTTCTGACTGTGTCCCCAGAGCAGGATCAACTGGAGCTCTTTCTCTCCCTTGGTATACTTCCTCCCCACACTCAAATCCCTTGTCATTTCTCTTATTTCTTTCCCAGACCATGGGACTTTTCCTTTTCTAATAAAAAATCCAGTCCATCTTGGCTGCTGTCCTGTGCAGATGAGGAAAGACCTCTGTGGTACACTGTATTATTCAAAGCACTTATAGCCCCTGCCAACAGCACATACAAACCCCACTCTGAACTCTGAGCAGCCATGTGACCAGCTTTGGCTAGTAAAGTGTAGGCAGGAACCACAGGCCGCTTCTGAGCAAAGACGCCTGTGCTTGCTTGGGCTTCTCTTTTCACCCTTGGTGAGGACACTGCGCTGGGTCCTCCAGTGAAGATGGTGTGAAGTGGACCTGCAGCTGACCCATAGTGGACAAGTGACGGGAACAGGATGGAGGCCCCTGAGGTTGTAAGCCACTGAGGTTTGGGGGGCTTAGTGCAACCCGATCAATCTGACTTGTCAGTTCTTCAGTAGGCCCTCCAGCCCCATATTTCAGAGTCCTCTGCCCCAGGATGTCCCTGGAGATGCAATGCCAGCCCAGGGGAGTGGGAAATAAACTTGCCTAGTCCATTTCTGGGTCTTAGAAGGCCTGAAGCTCTCTCTGTTCTGAAGGCCAGAGATGTCCTGGGGTCACTGCCCCTGCCTCCGCCACTGTCTACCCTCCAGCCACACCTGGGCCTTATCTTCTCTGGCTGTCGCGCTCCCCAGGGCCTTTGGCTTAGGCTAACACAACTCCATGACTTTTTGTTCCAGAATAAAGACATAACTCACCCAAGGATGATCAATGGTTTCATTTTGAATGTCACATTGCTTGGAAGTACATATGATCATATAAAAATTATTTTTATTAAAATAGAATAGCTTTCTAGTGTATTGCATCGAAGACATTTATACAGAAGTAAGTAATTGCAACAAACATGCTACATCAGCACTGAGATATTCTGAAAGCTGTAAGTGCCCACTTTTCAAAAACATTTTGGTATAATAAGCATATCCCTATACACTTCAGACAGTACATATAATACTGAAAAAGTACTTCATGTAGAATCTTAAGTTCAGGTGCATACAAACAGGAAGTATTACGTTGAATAGCTTATTTCAAACTGTGAAACACATTCAAAGTATCCAATTTCTTAGGCAACATGCAAACACTTTAATACTCACCTAGACATTTTTACCATACATAAAGCACAATTCTTTTTAATTCTGTATGGACAAAGAAAGACAGAACACGTATCTACATTGTACACATCACAACAAGCAAATGTGTCTTCATGAACAGAAAGTACTGGGTTAACACACATGATTGTCATTTTACAAATATGGCTATTTACCTTCTTCATAATAAAATAGAAAAATCATGTATTATTTACACAAATTATTAATTATTTCACTTTTTGGCAATTATATAAGTAGCAGCAATTGGTTTAAAGATTCATGTGTAAAAACTCTAAATTTAACTTGATAAATACTGAAGAACCTGTATCTGGTTAATATAAAAATTGCATGATGCAAGATGCTTTGATGCAATGTAATTTCTCCCTTTCACAAAAGTCACAGGCACAAATCGGTTACTGCTGAGACTGTCACTTACAACATACAATTATGTGGGTGTCATTTGGTCAGCTTACATTTGCTTAACACAATAGATGGGGTTGTGGATTGAATTTCTATAAATTAGGTCTGCCTGACGAGTTACCTCATAATTTCAAAGAAGCTTTCTCTTTATTTCTTAGGCTCTAACAACTGTGGCTTTTCACTGGACCCTCCAGCTTTTAGATAGAGTTGGTCCATATCTTTACACAAAAACGAACACAAGGGCAACTTTAATACTTACAGGAACTCTGAAGCCTCTGTGATGTGAACCTGACAGCAAAGTGAGTTCTCTCTCTAAAAAGTGATCATCTCATTTATCAGTGATATTAATTTGCTTTGGAATGGAGAACCCATCCACTGAGCAAAATGTAAATCACGAGGCAGTGAACCACCAGAAAGAGGCATCCTCTTCCCTTAATATTTGGAAGAATATATTTTTAACATTTGTTAAAAACAAGACAAAAACCCTGCTAGTATTGGCAGATTAAAAA
The DNA here is from genome assembly GCA_007922755.1 of Pedetes capensis. Classification (NCBI taxonomy): domain Eukaryota; kingdom Metazoa; phylum Chordata; class Mammalia; order Rodentia; family Pedetidae; genus Pedetes; species Pedetes capensis. Next base: position 151,307 of record VMDO01000698.1, read on the forward strand.
AAAATACTGTGTGGTGATAAGAGGTGACATGTGCTTTTACTTGGCCACTATTCAACCACTCAACAATTCAACCACCAACCAGCAGTCCTGAATGTCTTTCACAAGGTAGAAATGCTGGGTCGAGGAACACTTTGCATCTTTTGTGGGCAGTCAGTGACATGTCCAGAGCAAGTGCATGGCAAGGCCCAGGCTGAGGAGGAGTAGGTGGAGGGAGTGGCAAGGAAGTCTGGCCCCGATGGCAATAGCAGCTGATGGCAGGCTGCTGGAGACCTGCACCTGGGAAATGATGAGGGCAGAGAGAGGGACATGGGACACCAGAGTGGGGCTATCGGAGTTGATAAGCGATTCGATCTTCTCTGCTTCCTTATTGCAGGCCTCAATCTGGGAGGGAAAATAATACCCTTTCAATATGAGACCCCAGAACCGGTGAGAAGGTCAAGCTGTGCAAATTCTAAGCACATTCCAAAGCAGTGTGGCCTCGGGGAGAGCGTGCTTTCCCTCTGTCCTTCCTTTTTCAGCCAAAGTAACATTTTATTATTGTATTGATTTATTGCATAAATATAAGAGCATTAATAGATGTCAGAAAAGAAATGATCCACAAGGCCACATAGCCCTAATCAATCGACAATTTTCATTTTTCCACAATACTGTTCACTGTTGATCCACATCAAACATCATCTTTACCTGGTTAAACAGGGTCACAGGAAATGTGCTGGCAATGCTTCTTTAAACATGAGGATGAAAACAATTCACCTTTATGAGGTTCTAATGCTGGCAGTTCCCAAACTGCTTGCATTCATCCCCTTTACTTGAGCCCTCCCTACTTTGATGCAGATACTTGGGTCTACATAAGTGAGGTTTCAAACACTGCTAGGTTGTGAAGAAGAAAAACTGGGCCCACAAGACCAGCTCTGATGGCGCCTCCTCCACAGTGGGAGCACAGCACTCAGGAGACCAGAGGCTTTTTGGCTTTGTCACTGCATGGCCGGTGCCAGTCCCTTCCTCCCTGAGCCTCAGCTGCTTTGCCTGCACAGTGAGTGGACTGAATTCGATGATGTCTCAGACCCTTTCCATCTCTACACACGCTGAGTCGCTGTACCTCAACCTCTCCCTGCCCCTGGCTCCTTTGCATTCCACTGGCAAATGGATACAGGGCCTCAGTTGCCTGGAAAATGGTTAGTCCTTCAGAGACTGCCTTGCTTTTCTCCCTGCTGCCCTTCCAAACCTCCTAAATGCCCCATTTCCTTACCCCTTGATCCTACTCCTGGTTTAGTGCCAGTCTCTCAAGTTCACCAAACCTGAAAGTGACAGGATGGCTGCACGTGTGCTGACGCTCACCTGCAATGCTTTTGGATAATGATCCACAGGGATGATCAGGATCACAATTTCTGATTCAATGCTGAAGTATCCAAATACATCACACTGTGGGACAGACACGTGCATTCGGACTTTCTGAAGTATTTCCAGAACTGTTATTGGCTTTTTGTTTGTTACCTAGAAAGAGAAAGCACTTCTATTACCTGAAAGAAAGGATTCCCTATTACTGCATAAACTACCTGGCTTCAGCTGCCAGCTGAGGAGGCTCTTTGACCAGGGAATCCCTCAGCACCAGGCCCCAGTATGGCTCTGCCAGACCAAATTCTAAGTCTTCAAATCCATTGCATGGGCTTTTGCAGGCCTGTGGGGCTCTGTAGCCAAGATAAACACTCACCAGAAGTGCTTTTCAAAGTGATTGTTCTGAGCTCCAGGCCACAGGAACACGAAGTCCCCTGTAAGATGTACATCTCACACTCTTTTGTCAACACTGTTTTAATCAGCATGGGGAGAATCTATAGGGAGCAGCCAGTGTCTGCCACCACACTCCTGGAGCCCTGTCACAAGTGATGGTGCAGAGCAGGAAGAGGCAAACCATCCAGGGAGGGTGGTACCTCTGCGAGGTCCCCTCAGAAGAATGGGGGCTGGTGTGAGCGGAGGTGACCTTGAAACCATCTAGGCATCTATCAGCCTCAGCCATGGCTCCCACTGCAGCCCCTAACCAAGCACACTGTGCCAGGAGGGAACATTTTCTAAGACGGGCTCAGGTTGACTGATGTGCACAGGAGGAAGTGGTGGGAAAGAACACAGGCTGGGGGTCGGTCACTGTGGGGGAAAACCCTTATTTTACTGACTATGAGCTCAGTGGCCTTAGGCAAGGTGCTTTTCCTAGGATTAGTTTCTTCAGGTATAAATGGGAACACATGGGGACAATGTATTAGGCTCTCCAGAATTCCTGAGATGTTTAGCAATAAGATTTCAATAGTACCTGGCACATAAGCATTTACCTTAGCAATAGTGTCCAGTTTTTCTTTGTCAAATAAAACTCTTAACATCCCAGCACACAAGGGGCAACAAGCACCTGTAACAGAAACCATTTTGGGTGTGTTCAGAATTAAAACAAGGAGAATTCAAAGTGGTTGGTGAAGTAACTAACTCCTCATTGTTGGCTTCATTCTGTCCCTCCTGATGATTTTATCTTCACGTGTGCTTCCTGACTAACCTGGGCTCCGATAATTTGTGCATTTACCAAAGTCCTTCCATCCCTGCTTTCATCCTTCAGACTGCTCAGGGTGAGTGGGCAATGGAGTGATGGAACACACAGAACGGCCCTTCAAGAGTTACAGAATCTGACTCTGGCCTGCCTTTCACCTTACTCTGTGATCTTGGCCAAATGCTTTGCTAGGCCTACATTTTTCAGTCTGTAAAATAAGAGAGCTGGTGTTTTAGGAGTTTTGTGAGTGTTTGCCTCAAATTTAATTTTTTAAATTATCTGAAACTGTTTAAAAATCATGGCAAGACATGATATGATTTCTTTTTTTCTTCTTTTTTTCAGTATGGAGGGGGAGGGGATTGAAGCCAGGGCAGGGTGAATGCTAGCCAAGTGCTCTCCAATTGAGCTACATCTCAAGTCCCTTTTTTATTATTTATTTTAAGACAGAGTCTCACTAAGTTACGCAGGCTGCCTCTGGCTAGAACTCATCCTCCTGCCTCAGCCTTTTGAGTCACTAGGATTACAGGTGTGTGCTACGGCATCCAGTAGCATGATCACATTTAACGTTATACTATATTAAACAAGCCTGCAGCCATAGCCCTGTGGCATCTGATCCCGACAGATCTCGGAAGCTAGTCAGTGTCGGGCTTGGTTGGTACTTGGATGGGAGACCGCCTGGGAACACCAGGTGCTGTAGGCTTGGGAGGTGGACCCAGCAACCTACTCCCAAAAATCAATTCACTATTGAAAACCCTGTGAATAGCAGAGAAGCACTGACAATAGTGTTTCCCCTGTTGTATGTAGGGTTGCTAAGAGTCCAATACTGACTTGACAGCACCTAACAACAACAATATTAAACAAAACAGAAATCATTAATTAATCCACTAGCAACCTCTCCACCCTGGACTCCCATTATCCCCCTTTATGTCATTTTGCTTCATCATTCTTGTTGCCACCTGTTAGAAAGGATTTGCACAGTGACTTGTGTTCCCTTCCTTGGAACATGGTCCCTAAAAGGAAAAAGGCTTTATTTTGCTCACTACTGTGTCCCCAGTGCTTGGAACAGTGTCTGGCACCTAGTGAGAGCTCAATAAATATGTGATGAGTTATGAATGGATAGAGGACTGAATTTGGTAGACTCCAGATGAACCTGCTCTGTGCAGACTTTGAAAAGAATAGTCTCTTCTCCATTCCTGTTTAAGTGAAGAGTGTGAGATGGTAAGGTAAGCTGCTTTTAAAACGTTTTAACACTACATATGAAAGAAGACTTTCCTGATTAGGCAACTAAACCAATTAAATTAGACGTTAAGGCCAATCTAAGACAGGATGCTCCTGTGCTTCTCTTAATTTCAAATTTTTGTGTTCATCAAAACTGCTTTGGGCTGAGCATGGTGGTGTACTCCCATAACACCAGCTCTTAGGAGGCAGAGGCAGGAGGATTATGAGGTCAAGGCCAGCCTGGGCTACATAGTAAGTTCCAGGACTGCCTGAAATAGATAAAGAGACCCTGTTTCAAAACAAAACAAACCCAAAACCAACGAAGAAAACAAAAAAACTGCTTCAAGTTGGGGAGGTAGCTCAGTGGTAGAGTGCTTTCCCTAGCGCATGCAAGGTACTGGGTTTGATCCTCAGCACCACAAAAAGAAAAATTCAAAGAAACAAAAACCTGCTTTGACTGTTCATTAATTATTAATTCATTGTTATTTACATTTATAATATTAACTTTATAATAAGCAAATATTATACATTTAATCTAGTAACCCTAATCTTAGAAATTAAATACTCTTTTGTTTCTTTTATTTTATTGTGATACTGGGAGCTGAACCTAGGGCTTCACATACACTTTGCAAGCTCTCTACCAGCCTCTTTACTTATTTATTTTTTAAGTCAGAGTCTGGCAGACTGTCTCTGGTCTTGAACTTGTGCTTAGATTCCTGAGTCGCTGTGATTACAGGTGTATGCCACTGGATTCAGTTACTTTATCTGTTTATATATTAGTGTTTGGTGTAAGATTTTGCTTGAAAAAATGTTGCCATATTGATTTAAAGTCACCCAATCAGATGATATCTAAGATAATCCATAGGTGTTTTTTATTTTTTCCTTGGTGGTACTTGGCAGTTGAACCCAGGGCCATACTTTGCAAGTGCTCTACCACTAGGCTGCCCCCCAAGCTCATTATTTATTTTATTTTGGGGTAGGGTTTTGCAGGTTGCCCTGGCCTCAAACTTGTGATCCTCCTGCCCCGCCTCCCGAGTCACTTGGGATTATAGGCTTGCACCACTGTGCCCAGCTCTCCATAGCTTTCTGAGGTTGACCCAGAGTAATGTGTCTAATCAGCATATGGGTCTCTTAAAATTTTTTTGAAAAACTTAAATAATCAACTCTCTTCTCAATGAGTCACTTTTTGCAGGTGGATAAGCAAATCTTTCCAATCCTACCCCTCCCCACCCCAAATACTGCCAGCCTACCAGGTGGGATGATGGGTTTGCACCCAGTTGCTGAGAGCAAAGGACACTTCACAGCAGCACACTCGGTGACAGAACTGTAGTCTGAGAGGACTCCAACCGCCTGGCAGGGCCCGTAGTAATCAACAGCCACCCGCTCTGAGTAGGCAGCACACACGCTACTATAGGTCTCACCGTTGTGCCCACAGATGGGCTCTGTGGTTCTGCAGAAGGGCTGAAGGCAAACAGATCACATTTATCCTGGAAATGCACCCCTCCTAACCATGAGTACAGAGTGTTTCCCTATTTTCAGGAAGGAAAAAAGACATAGGTATAAACTGTGCAGACTCTCTTAAGTTCTTGAGGTGGGCTAAGCGTGAAGCAATAGGATTATCTCAAGATGAATTTAAAAGATTACTCTTCTCAGCCTCTCTGGGACTTGGGTGCTCATTTCATGTGGACTAATATGAGATAGCCTGCAGCTGTAGCCCTGTGACATCCGATCCCGTCAGATCTCGGAAGCTAAGCAGGGTCAGGCCTGGTTAGTACGTGGATGGGAGACCACCTGGGAACACCAGAAGCTGTAGGCTTGGGAGAAGGACCTGGCAACCCACTCCCAAAAATCAATCTGCCATTGAAAACCCTATGAACAGCAGAGAAGCACTGACAATAGTGTTTCCCCTGTTGTACTGAGGGTCCCTATGAGTTGGATACCAACTCGACGGCACCTAACAACAACAATATGAGATAAAAAGATCCCCTATCACCATGCCTCCAACCAGACTTCTCTTAACATCCAAGAAGGTCTGTTTGAAGAAAACAAACGTGAAGGCCTTACCATTTCATTCTGGGAAAGAAATAAGGAGAGGGAAGATGGGAGAAGTCAGTGAGGCAGACAGACTCTGGACCTATCAGGTGGGTCAGGAATGTAACTGAGAAAAGTCAGAGCCAGGAAAGGGGAACAAGGGCAAAGAGAAGACAAGAAATTCCGAGTAGATGCTGTCAATGCAAATGGGGCACAAGCATTGAGAGAAAGCAAGCCTAGGTAGCCAGACTGGCAGGACTTTTCTAATCATGAATACCAGGGAATAAGAGGCAAGCATGTCACGTGAAGGCTGTGGGCAGGGGATGCTGGGCCCAAAGATGGAAATTTCCCAGGAGCAGGGTCTGCACAGATTCAGGGTGCATGTGGGAAGCCCCAAATGGGCTGTAAGTGGGGTTACTTATTTAACACGGATGCAGATTCCACAATTTTAAGAGATCAAGAGATAGGCTGAAGCCATGTCAATGTTTGCTTCAACACCATTTGCAGAAAGCCTCACACACTGGCCAAATAGCCTTCCAGAGTTATGAGAAAGAGCCAATCCTCTTTTTTAATGCTGGACTTGCTTCTCCTTGTTGGTAAAAGATCATAAAACAATTTTCTGTCTGGTGCACTTTGGTTTTTGCCAGGTGTACAACGTACCTGGCACGGACCTCTGTAAGAGAGGCTTTTTCCTCTCTGGTATAAAGTGCAGAGATTGTTGTGCTCCATGTGGTCTGTATCACAAACAGGATCACGGATCTGGTCACAGGAGAGCTGTCTTGGCACACACTCATACTGGCTACATCCAAATTTATCAAACGTCGTTAGGCAGACTTGTGGTTTGGGTACACATCTGAAAAAGATGAACGCAGCACATAAGCTAGATGTAGGCAGGGATTATGGTAGGGCTAGCAACGCCCTGGAGGAAGTATAGGAGGCTGAGGAGAAAGCAAGAGATAAAGGAGCTTATGCAGAGCAGGAGAGTCAGGTGTGCATAGAATGGACTATGAGGGAGAAAATAAGGTACAAACTGCTGATGGGAACAATCACTGACGGAAGAGCTGTGGGATCACATGGGGGAGGGGTATTCTAACTAGAGCCTGGTGGCTAAGGAGGGCATAAGCAGGCCAGGCTGAGGGAGCTGCCACCAGGATGGGGGTAATGTTCCGGGATGTGGTGCTGGGGAAACAGCACGTGACCTAGAGGGCAGGAGCCAGTGATGCCCACAAAAGGTAGATGTGTCACCATACAAGGCCAGCAGCAAGTGGGGTCCAACACTGGAGGCCTTCTAGTCAATTATAGATGGAGCATTTTCAGGTGCTGAATTTTTAGTTGGCTAACATGAGTCTACTTTAAGAAAAAGCTTCATTCTGTGTTCTAAAAAATTCAGGCTTCTGTGCCTATACCAAGACTGAGGAGTTGATGCTGGCTGAGAGAATGCCATCGAAGCTGGTGCTTCCTAGAAATAGCTGGGCCTTGCTTCATTCTCAATTCCTACTCCTTTGAAGGAGTTAGGATGATGGTGCTCTTCTTCTCTAGGCTTTTTCTGCTTTTCTAATTTTAGAAAGGGGTATACATAACTTTATAAGAAGATAAGATCCAGGAAAATGCTTAGCTTTCACTGAGTATTTCTAATAATATAGGAATATTAGTCTGTGACTGGGCTGGGATTTAGCTCAGTGGATAGAGCGCTGCGCTGCAGTCTCTGAGGCCCCGAGTTCAATTCCCAGCACTGTAAAAATGGGAGAAGGCCCTGGCAATCCACTCCCAAGGCAATCCTGAAGCACTCAGCCATTGAAAACCCTATGGGGGTCGCTATGAGTCAGATACCGACTCGACGGCACCTAACATCAACAATAACAACAAGTCTGTGACAAGGGCTGGGGTTTGGCTCAGTTGGTAGAGTGGCGCTCTGCAGTCTCTGAGGTGCCCGGTTCGAGTCCCAGCACCGCAAAAATGGGAGAAGGATGTGGCAATCCACTCCTGAGGCCATCTTGAAACAATCAGCCATTGAATACCCTATGAGGGTTGCTATGAGTTTGACATGACTTGACAGCACCTAACAACAACAATCCAAGTCTGTAACATAAAAGAGGGAAAATACAGCAGCTAGTGTGATTTTAATCTCAAAGGAAACATTTTAGGGGTCAGCCTCCTGCATTGAAGTCACCACCAAAACTATGTATGGTTGCCTTTGCGGGTGTGATTTGAACTAAGAATCCACCGAGTTATGGTTTATGGAAATTTACAATGTTTGAAGAGGAGTAAAGGAAAAGAATAGTTAGAATGAACAGGGAAAGTGTGAGAACCAAGAATACCTGAGAAATTTGGTAATTGGGGGAGAAGAAACTTGGTCAATTGAATATATGGAAACAAGGGGATCACAGGCTGAGCATCTGGGCAAATCAAAGTAGAATGCAGGGCAGGAATTTTCTGTATTGCATGTTGTTATGTCCTAATGTTTGCAAAAATGCCATGTATCAGTGGATACTTGAGGAGTGAATATAACCTTTCCTTTTAAAATAATTACCTTTTGGACAGACAATACAAGCCCATAGGGAAAATGAAAAGGTACAAAATGGTATACAGTGCAAAGTAAGTCTCCCTCATACTCTTGTGTCCCAGCCACCTAGGTCCCCTCCCCACAGGCAGCCACTCTTACCAATCCCCTATTTAACCTTCTAGAGATATTTTATGGACGTATGAGCATTTATATATACCAATCTATAACATATGTGAACTTAAAGCTGGATCAGGCCAAACTGCCCTCCAGGGAGGATGTACCAATCTCCTCTGACCCCTCTTGCAGGTAAGAGTACCTGCTTACCTACATTATGTTATCAACCTTTTTGTCTTTGCCAATCTGATAGAAGGGAAGTGGCACACAACTGTAGTTTTAATTTAATTTACATTTCTCTCCATATGAGGAAGCCTAAACATTGGGGCAGACTGGCCAGATGTTCATCAAATTCATTTACTTTTTTTCCAGGGTATACATCTAGATTACATTTCCTAGTTTCCCTTGCAGGTGATTGTTACCAAGTGACTGAGTTCTAAGGAATGTAATATGGCTGGAAGTAGTGATGGGTGTCATCTTCAGACCTAGCCAATTGCCTTCTCATATCTGCTGGCCAGACACAGGGCACAGAGCAGGGGTATGGGGCTGTAGAGATGGCACCATCACAGCATGGTAGGATGCTAAGTCTCTAGAAGAATGTTCACATGGGAGCCATCTGCTGAACACTCAAATGGACTTTATTTGATCTTTTACTATGTGAAAGTACTGATATTTGGGGATTTGTACATAGTAGCTCAGTTACTTATGCTAATAAATAAAAGCATTTTTTCAAGTGTTTAAGAACCATTTGTATTTCTTTTTCTGGTTTATGACCTTAGCCCATTTTTTCTATTAGGCTGTTAATCTTTGTCTATTTTGACATTAGGTTGATATTTTCCATATGAATTTTAAGGATTCTTATAAGGACAGCAGCCTGGCCTCCGTGATACTCTTACTAGTTTGTCATTTGTTTGTTACCATGCAGAAACATTTGATTTTCATTTAGCTAAAATTTCAATCTTTTCTGTTGGGTTTTATTATTATTATTATTATACCCAGAAAGGACTTTCTACTTTGAGATTTGCTTTCATTATTTTATTATAAAAGCAAGACAACCTTACTCTGAAGTTTGGCTAATAGAGAAAAACATGTGAACAAATAAATACCAAAATAACCCTCAATTCTGTTTCCAACACAACATATATTATCTTTTTGGCTTATTTCCATGCATGGCAACCCACCTTCTTTCCATAGAAACTTCCTTGGCTTGGTTTTCATTATATAAACTTTGGCAAATGAGTGACCAATATTTAACTGTTCTTGCTGTGTGTGTGTGTGCAGTACTGGAGGGTTGAACCCCAGGTCTTGTGCATATTTTGCAAGCACTTTATCACTGGGCTGTACCCACAACCCCTCCCTCCTTCCCTCCCTCCCTCTCTCTCTTTCTTTCTTTGCTTATTTATTAATTTTTGCAGAACTGGAGGGCTTTACGTATGCTTTGTATGTGTTCTTCCACTGAGCTGCACTCCAATCTCCTTTTTTATTTTTTACCCTGAGACAGGGTCTCAAAAAGTTACGCAGGCTGCCTCTGGCAATCCTCCTGCCTTTGCCTTCTGAGTCTCTGGGACTACAAGCATGTGCCACAGTGCCCAATTTGCTATTTCATTTAACACATGAGAAAATCCTCCCCTCCTTCTATACTGTGTTAAGGTTTTCAAGATGAGGAAACAATTGCTTGTTCTCCACAAAATCCACTCTCTTCTCCTTAGGGAGCGGGAAGAATAAGAAGGTAACTTGGGAAATCATTGTAATTTAGAGACTTGCAAAAAAGAGAGACTTGTCTCTCTCTCAATCATGTTTGGACTGAGATACTGAGTCACAAGAAATGTCCCACAAAAAATGTAGGTCAGTTTGGGGCCAGAAGAATTTCCTTAGAGCCTGATAGCTAAACAGCTATTGGGTTGATGTATCCCAGGACAGTAGGGACCACACACTACAGGGGACAAACCACTTATAGCTATAAAGTTCATCTTCATGAGGAAAGGACTGTGGCACTGGGATGTGGTTTGCTCAGGTCTCTGAGCACATGAAGGTGCCAGTTCCAGAAGACTGAAATCTAAGTCAGCCAGGCACTTGCCCTGGTGGCCACCAAATGCAGAAGTCCATAAAGTCCAGGTCAACTTTCCTCTGGCTCAGCAAGGACGCTTGCAGAGAAGGGAGCCCAAAACCTAGTGATTCCAAATACTACTGAGGTTGCATTTCCTGAGATTTCTCATGTCCAGTTCCTAAAATGGAGGTGTATAAGTAGAAGATAATTCCCCTTGACTCTCAGGCACAAACAGCTAATAATTAGAACCCGTTCACTTCTCTCATTTCCTCTGTTACCTCTCCTTATGTTACTCTTTCTGTTTCAGTATTACAGAATGGCTGGAGCTCCCAGAAAATACCATGCTGTCTCATTTCCAATAGGCACGACTTCTGTTCCTGTTGCTGGTTGACTTCAGCTACACCAGCTTTCTGTCCCTCTAGACTCTACACTCCTCAGGACAGACACCACTGCTTTTGTTTTGTTTGTTTTTGTTTTTTAAGAGTCTCATTCTGTAACCCAGGCTGGCCTTAAACTCTCAATCTTCCTGCCTCAGCTTCCCCAGTGCTGGTATTACAAGTGTGTGTGACCCACCCAGCCAAAGACTACTTCTTCGTCAACCTTCTTATTTTCACATTCTGGTACAGGCATGGTAACATGCTTTATAAGTGCTGGTCTTTGGTTGAAAAAAAACAGTCATTTGACTTACCTTTGGTTTTTTGGGCAGAGGTTAGGATTACAAGGATCCTTGGAGATGCACGATCCAAACTCAAACTGATGGTCTTGAAGACCCACACAGCGTGCAATGCAGGCACTAGGGTAAGTGCGTCCATTCTGCCCACACACAGGGACAAACTGATCTGCACAGTTACAGGGCAGACCTGAAGGAAGGAAACAGCCTCAAAAATATGTACACACATGAATCCCTTTCCTCACAGCCTTTTGGTTTTGTTTTGGTTTTTTTTGGGACAAAATCTCACAACGTAGCCCAGGCTGGTTTTGAACTTGTGACCCTCCTGCGTTGGCCTCCTAAGGGCTGAGATTACAGGCATGTACCACCTGGGCTGAAGCCTTCACATGTCCTTATGAAGGCAAACCATTAATAATCGTGAGGAGGTCTCATGTGAAAATAAAATTGTAAATTAAGTCAAGGGGTCCCAAAAAACCCCAAACTCCTTTGCAATCTCTGGCATCGCTTTTAAAGACAACAAGGCTCTGAAAAGCTATTTGTTTGCAAGGTCCTTTGTCCTTTTCATTGCCAGCTAATAGAGGGTCTCTAGACATTAATCCCAGGTAGAGATCCCTATAAACAATGCTATAGATAGGAAAAGAAAAGCTTGCTTCTCCTGATCTGGCATATAAAATCTGGAATTCAGATGTCTGAAATCTTGCTTGGGGGATTTCCTGAGTGTTAAAGGATAATACCAGAAGTAAAACAAAGTGAAGGCTGTAAGCTCCTCCCATAGGTTCCTTCCACCCTCTTCTCCTTTGGGAGGGGGAAGAATAAAAAGGTAATGGGAAATTATTATAACTTTGAGACTTGCAAATTCTTATGACTATTTCTCTCTGAATCATGTTTGGACCTGGACACTGAGCCACAAGAAATGTGGGACAGTTTGGGGCCAGCAGAATTCCCTTAGAGTCTAGTAGCTAAACAGTTATTGGCTTGATGTATCCCAGGACAGTAGGGGCCACACACTATAGAAGACAAAAACTTTGGAAGCTATAAAGTTCATCTTCCAAAAACATTTACATGTTTAAAACTAATTAAATAAAGTTTTCTTTATAAATCGTTAGGGCACTCTTTGACCCCACATCCTCCTATGGTTTCTCTAAACAGAATGAACTGTTCTCAACAAAGCAGAGGAGAGAAAGGATAGTAACAAAAAATGATGATGATAATAATAATGGTAATAAGGCAGAGAAGGCTGGTACTCATTGGGGTGGAAACATGCTAGGGTGGAGCTGGTTCTGCCTCTTCTCTACCAGTTTGCCATTTACTTCTTACTTCTGGTCTCCCTTTTATTTCCCATGGGCTGGAGGCACAATATTGGTAAATCCTTATTTTGTTCTCCCCTGAGAACAAAAGTAGGGTCTCCCCAGATCCTACTCCTGTCTGTGTGTAATGCTAACTCCAGGGGAAGAAGAATCAAGTTGCTATTGCAGCAACTACTTAGTACTCCTTTAATCAGAACCAAAGGTATTTTAGGTCTAGGAGAAAGCAGGCACCAAGAGATACCAGAAGCCTATGGTGTTGCTGTTGGCGCTACAGCTTTGCAAGAGAAAACATCCTATCTCACCAGGCTTTGCACCTGCTGGCACTGGTGTGAGCATAATACCACAGTGTAAAGCATGGCAAAATTAAGAAAGTAGTATTTGGGGATGAAATTGTTTGTGCGAGCCTAAGTGAATCAGTAAACTAAACTAGGTTGAAAAAGAATGTGGGGAGAAACTTAGAAAATGTGTGGATGCTTAAGATTGTAATGGTAGTGGTAAATGGGGGATTTTTACCAGGTACAAAAGTTCCACTTAACTGAAAACCATTCCAGGCATTGGTCCTGTTCTTTTCAACTCATGGAATATCAGAATTTTAGTGCTAAAAGGGCCCTGAGAAAACATTTAGTTGAATGCCTTCCATTAACACAGAACAAAACTGAGATCAGAGAGGGAAGGATCTGGTCCTCAGATTCTATACTGATTTTATGCATACATTTGCCATTAAAAAAGGGTTAGAGAAGCTGCCAGGAAGGGAAGATGCATGCAAAGGAATGATGACCCCCTGAAGATAGTCTCTTGGTGCCCATGGTCACCTGTGAAGGTGCGACGGTCATCGTCTGAACTGTGCTCACTGAGGCAGAGGCGAGTTGAACACACCAAATTGCCAGCAAAACAAGAACAGACATTGCAGTCAATACTAAAGGATGTTCCATGACCTGAGAGAATGAAAACACTGATCTTTATTATGCACTGAGAAACAGAATATAAATTAAAATTTTACTAGTTGAAAAAGTTTTAAATGGAAATTCTTGAAACCAGGGACTTAAATCTAAGGTATTTACACTTTCGTGTTTACCTCTCATCATATTCCTCTGAGCCCCTAATGTGCTGGCCCCAGAAGGCTGCTCCTATTCTGTAAGAATGTTTCCAATTGCCTTTCTTCTTGATTGCTCCTCATCAACCTTGCACATTTATGTAGGGGCAGACCCAATGCAATCTTTGGACTGAAGACTCTCCCAATGCCCTGGCAGGAATGACTAGCTTCCAGATAAGCACTGCAACTTTCTGTGGCTCAAGTTCTGTCTCAACTTACCATCTTTACTATGTAAAACAAAGCATGATCTCATCCCCATCCCAGTTGCAGGTCCACAAGGCATTACCATGTTCTTTTGTACAGAATAGGCATTGAGTCAGTGGATGTTTACAGAAAGAATGACCTTGTTTGTTCTCAGATATTTCCTGTGATACAAAGTACTTACCTTCACCTTTTAGCTAAGTGGAATATCTACTGAAAAGCAAATACCTGATGTGCTCTAGGGCAGAAAAATTTGAGCTCTTTTGAGCTAAGAGCACTCTTCCTTCCAAGAAAATCTCACACATAAGAATTAACTAAAAATCAAATAAAATATGAACTACTCTGAAGGTTTGGAATTGGGGTGGGGTAGCAAAGTAAGCAGATGGGGAGGGAGCATGTTCTCAAAAGTGCCATTTTTCAAAATTTTTGAAGTCATATTGACATGAATGGTTGTTAAGGCTATAAGCAAAAGATGGTTGAGGAAGCAGTGGGAAAGCAAGACCCTATGATTTTTAGGGAAGGCGATCAAAGGGTGGTATAGTTTTATTTTCCTTCAGTACTAGAGGTTGAGCCGAGGGCCTCTTGCATGCTAGGAAAGTGCTCTACCACTGAGCTGCACCTTTACCTCCCTTTTTTAAAAATTTTTATTTTGAGACAGGGTCTCGCTAAATTGCACAGGCTGCCTCTACCCTTGAACTTGTGATCTTCCTGCCTCAGCCTCCCAAGTCGCTGGGATTACAGTCCTGTGCACCACACCCAGCTAGGGTGGCACTCCTTAATGTGCTTTTTCCAAATCCTTAACCAACATTATAGTTTCCATCTCTGTTTGTCAAAATCTGAGTTTCACTTCTGGTGAAGTAGGGGTGTGATGGGGGAATGAATAAGGAAGTGGGGGAAGGGTACCTGTGCCTTTGCCTGTGAAGGACAAGGCTTTTAGAGTTAAATAGGACTAGGGGTAAATCCTGCCTTGGCCACTACTAGCTCGGTGACCATTTTAGCAACAGCTTGTGCAGCTGTGAAGTAGGGATAATAACAATACTTATATCAAAGAGTAACGTGGAGGACTACATGAGATAGGCAAGACTTGGGATTGTGCCTGACACATGATTAGAATTCATTAAGTATTGTGGGAGTGGTGGCACATGCCTGTCATCCTAGCACTGGGAAAGCTGAGGCAGGAGGACTGCCACAAGTTCAAAGCCAATCTGGGCTACACAGTGAGACCCTGTCTCAAAAAAAATGCATTAAGTATTATTATCAGCCATTAGCCCCTTCTTGGGGGGGGGCTTCTTATTGGGATCCTTAGATGTCCTAGTGCTCTCTATAGTTTGGAAAATACTGTCCTGGAGTATTTGACATGTAGGTCTTCCTCTTTGGTGAGAACCCATCCAATGTTCTTTCTACAAAGTGAAGACAACCAATTACACATTAAAAACAAAACACAAATACAGTTCAAGACTCACTTTTTCTTTTGCCTCCAACAATACAAGACTTCTGGAGGTCTATACAGTGCATCTCCATACAGTTTTCTAAGAGTCCACTTTGTCCACACAAACAGATTTTATAACAGCCAACTTCCCCAGCAGATGATGGCACCTGGATTAGTGTCCCTTGACGGACGATGAAATCAGAAGCTTCTCCCAATTTGCAACCTGTAAAAAAAGTTAACTGAAGGTATTGTTCTATGATGATGTTTTATAATATTAGATATACAAAAACACAAAACAAACAACAAAAAAGATATAATATTAGCTATACAGAGGGAGTCAAAAAATGTATGCACATTTTAAGAAAGGAAAAAAGTATTAAAATTGTAATACGCAATATATGCCAATAACAAAAGATGAATACAAGTCATGTTGGACTCCCGCAATTACAAGAGGTGCTCTAAGTGGTTAGCACAGCAGAAGAAGCAGGATTTGTTCTTGTGCAAGACCTTCCAGATCTTCCCTAGTGCACATCACATACAGTACCCCGTGTCTCCAACATCACAAATGCATGCAATTGTTGGGTATGTTGGAGGTTCTGGTGCATATTCATGCCTCCATTGTTGTTGCACTGGCACAATGTTCTCAGATTTCAAATGCCACTTCAAAATGGGCTTATACTCCTCAAATGACAACCATGCTTCCTCCATTCTCTTTGACTGTCCTGCCTATGGCATGGTGGTGCTTACATTCACTTGATTAACATCCTCAGTTGAGCGAATGTCATAGTACACACTGCTATCATAACTCTGTTCAACTTTGAAAAGTAATACCAATAACATCTCTTAAAACATGTATACATTTTTGGCACCCCCGGTATTATATAGAAAAAGCCTTATAGGTACTGTGTAGCTTTTGTGTTCTGAGGGATGGTGGTAATTAAGGACCTGCACCCCAGTTTGGTACAAAAGTATATGGTTTGGCACAAAAAATGATACTATATATGTAGCCCCAGCACTTGAGAGGAAGAGGCAGGAGGATCACAAGTTCAAGACCAGTCTGGGCTACATAACAAGACATTGTCTCAAAACAAACAAATAAAAATAACAACAAAACGATACGTAGGCTTTTATTTCTTTGGGCTAATCAAACATTTAAAAAAAATCACAGATTTTAAAAAATGGAGTCTAGAAACTGACAATATTATAAGAATAGTTTTGGTTAGGAAAAATTTTAATGATAGGATATAAATATCCCTTACATTTAAAGAAAAACTGAATATTTGGGTAGGCTTAAGGAAAATCTATTTTTTTTTTTACCTTATGCATTTCTATCTTATTATAAGATGACCTGTTTAACAAATCTGAACAGAATTCCAATTTAAATAATGTGGAATACAGACATCACCATTTTAACTGCTCTTTTCCTTCCTTCCTTCCTTCTTTACTTTATTTATTTTTTGAGATAGTGTCTCACTTTGTAGCATTGGCTGTCCTAGAACTTGGTATGTAGACCAGGGTGGCCTCAAACTCATGGTGATCCTCCTGTATCATGCTTATTTAATCTTTTGCGCCTTTTTATTTATTGATTGATTTTTTTTTGCAGTACTGGGGAGTTGAACCCAGGGTTCTACAACCGAGTCACATCCTTAGCCCATTTTTCACTTTTTATTTTGAGGCAGGGTCTTGCTAAGTTATGCAGGCTGCCTTTGGCCTCAAACTTGCGATCCTCCTGTCTCTGCCTGATGAGTCTCATACAGGCATGTGCTTCCATGCCCAGCTTCCTTTTTACTTTAAAGATATTTTAAAATGTTGATTCTAATATGATAAACTTTGTTTGTTTGTTTGTTTGTGGTACTGGAGAGATGAACCTTGGGGCTTGCTGGGGCTTGTACATACTTTGAAAGGTCTCTACCATTGAGCTGCTCTCTCAGTCTCTTTTTCATTTTATCTTGAATCAGGGTCTCACTAAGTTATGCAGGCTGCCTCTGGCCTCAGACTTGCATTCTTCTGCTCCACCCCGAGAGTCACTGGGATTAGAGGCGTGGCCACCACGCCCAACTGATAAACATTTTCAATTGGGAAATAGATAAAAAGAAGCAAAATATTACCACAGCTAAAGACTATCAAAATTCTGTGAAATAAAATTTTCCAAGGGCTGGGGATGTAGGACTCCTTGCATAGAGTACACAGGCCCTGGGTCCAATCCCCAGCACTACACACACACATACACACACACACACACACACACACACACACACACACACGGTTATTTATATATTCATATGCATTTCATGTCCAATTTTTTTTCTTCTTGAAGTGCTAGGGATTGAACCCAGGACCTTGTGCATGTTAGGCAAGTATACTACAACTGAGCTACACCCCCAGCCCACAACATTAATTTTTATGGAGATAATTAAATATCCTATTGAGTATGACATTTCTCCATACAATCACACACTACAGGAAAGAAAAGAAAAAACATGAACAATGTAAAATACATTTGGTAAGCATTACAATGTGGGAAAAAACCTACAAAAAGTTAGTTGAGTACAATGGCTCATGCCTGTATTCCCAGTGATTTGGGAGGCAGAAGCAGAGGATTGCAAATTCGAGGTCAGAGGCAGTCCGCATAACTTAGTGAGACCCTGTCTCAAGATAGAAAATTAAGAAATGGGTTGAGGGTGTAGAGTGCTTACAAAGCATATGTAAGGCACTGGGTTCAAACCCCTAGTAATGGAGGAAAAAAAAAAAAAAAGTACAAAATGTGGACCGAAGCGTCTGTTGTCTTTTGTAGTTAAGAACCCTATAGCTCATTACCACAGTCAAGTTTTAGTTTTGGATTGATACTGTTAGTTTACAGTCTAAAAGACAACTGAAAATTACATGTGTCCTTGTCTCTCTTTGCTTACATAAATGTTTTCTGGGAAAATCTGAAACATTAAAGAAAAACAACATAGAAAATAAAGTCTTTTGTAACCTCATCCCAAAGATAATCTCAATAAAGAAATGCCAACAGCATCTATCCATGCTTATCCCATACCCATGCCCACCTACCTCTTACCTTGAACACAAGAGTATGGAAGGCATGGATCTCCAGATGGACACCCTTTCCTATTTACTTCACAGAGCTCATTGGCCCGGCAAGGATTTGGGTTACAGGGATGAGTCACTTCTTCTACAATGTTACCTAAAGTACTTGGCCCTGAAAAAATCAAGACAGATTGATGCAACCAACATGAAGGAGTAACAGAAGTCTGCAAATTATTTGTATCCATTCTGGCTATAATAAAAAGAGAGCTAATGGGCATAATGTAAGGCTTGATTCTAATAAGCTATTAAACCCTTAGATTCTCTCATCATTTGTGAATTTAGCATGAAGATTCATTCATTCATTCGTTTATTATTGGGTAACTACATTGTGCTAGGCAAGATTCTGGGAGAGATATAGTGAGGAACAAAATAAACAAGTCTCTAATGTAGAGTTTATACATGTATAGAAATAGACAAAACAATATATTGTGTGTATAAATAAAAGATAAACTCAGATAATTGTAAGTAGTAAGTAGTGTTGGAGAAGGAATATTTCAGAAAGGGTGGTCAAATAGGTGCTTACATCTAAGAAGGATAATTTGGTATGTTTGATCATAAATCGTCATCTGTTATGGCAATATGAACCCCACACCATGACTGATTATATTTAACCGCTGAAATCATGTCTGAAAAAGGGTCCCACTTATAATGATATGGGGCAGGGATTTAGCTCAGTTGGTGGAGCGCCGCTCTGCAGTCTCTGAGGTACTGAGTTTGATTCCCAGCACCGCAAAAATGGGAGAAGGACGTGGCAACCCACTCCCAAGGCAATCCCGAAACAGTCAGCCATTGAAAACCCTATGAAGGTTGCTATGAGTCGGACACGACTCGACGGCACCTAACAACAACAATATAATGATATATGTGTGATATTGAGGCAGGATAGAACGATAGGGAAGTTTGGGGGACATGGAAAGGGAAAGAAATTTCACCCCAGGATATGGTTTGGATCTCACCAGCTGAGAGCTGAGAACTTTGACACAACTACCAAGAAGACTTCTGTGAGGACTGCCTGCACAGAGATATTGTTTTTGAGAGACATTTTAAATAATGAAAATGTCAATATAGCAATAAGCCATGCTTGGAGTCAAAAATGTATGTACCCTTAATTTTTCCCTTCCCCTTTCTAATTCTGTGCTTCTTTGAGACATGCCCTGGCAACTCCCTTGTGACTTTTCTTAAACCTATACAATATATCCCCAACATGTCTGTCAGTTTGCCCTACTGTGGGGGCTTGCATGTTGCTGTGATGCTAAAAGCTATGCTACCGGTATTACAGATACCAGCAGGGTGACCCACAACATACAATATATAATCTCATTTTACTAAAGGGAAGTTCCTCTAATAGAAAAGTCCAAACAATGGAACTTCTTTGATCTTACTGGCACATCCCAGCCTATGACGGGCCTTTCTAGGCTCATGTCACACTAGGTGCCCACACTAGATGCCCAGGACTGACATCACATGGGGTGTGCCCTAGGTTAAATAAAACTGGAGGGAACATGTGTGTCTGCCTCTTTTGGCTTTGGGCACTTTGCTCCCTTAGTAAATTCTCGTCTGTGTGCTAGATGCTTATCTCTCTCCCTCTGAGTGCCCATGTGCACTCTACAGTGTGGGCTTAATAAATTCTTTTTTTTTTTTTTTTTTTTGCGGTACTGGGGATTGAACCCAGGGCCTCGCGCCTGCATGCTCTGCAAGTGCTGGACCACTGAGCTGCACCTCAGCCCAATTTTTTTACTTTTTGAGACAGGGTCTCGCTAAGTTACGCAGACTGCCTCTGGTCTCGAACTTGCCATCCTCCCACCTCTGCCTCCCGAGCCGCTGGGATTACAGGCGTGCGCCACCACACCCAGCCTATAAATTCTTTAACTTTGTTACACTCTCTCTGGCTCATCCTGAAATTATTTTCTGCTATGAAGCCAAGGACCTGGCTTAACCAGAGTAGAGGTCCAAACTAAGGGAACTCCTCAGGCTAGGCAGATGTGGTGAGCTGTACTTCTCTGCTGTGCCACTGGTGACAATATTTAAACACAATACTGAAATTTAAAACCCTTCCTCATTCCTTTATTGTCTCAAAAACAACAACAAAAAACCCCAAACCAAACCAAACTAACTCCTTCCCCATTCTTTATTGTTTCAAAATAAAAAACAAAAAAAAACCTCCCCTAAACCCCCAAAAACCAAACACATCAAACAAACAAAAAAACACCAAGAAACCAACTAACCAACTAACCAAACCAAACAAAACCAACTAACCAAAAAAACCAGAGTAAGCTGGGTGTGGTTGCTCATGTGTGGTGGAGCACTTACGAAGCATGGAAGCATGCATAGTGAGGCCCTGCAATCAACCCCCAAGTACTGAAAAAAAAAAAAAATCCCCCCAAACCAAAATCCCAGAGTATTAATATTCAAGCCAAAGCATTTCTTTAGTTTTCTTCCTACTGAAGTAGTTTCCTACTGCACATACATTTGGCTGCTGTAATACAGTCCAGGATTGTGACTATATTAGTTTTGCTTGCTTGATTTTAGGCCAGACTCAGCTTAGACTCTAAGACTAACAGAGGTTGGAGGGCTCTTGGAGCTCATCTTATCCAGCCCAAACATTCTGTAGATGAGGAATTTGATGCTCAAAGAAGTGATATGCTCAAATTAAAGCTACAGAGGTGTAAATTTTTTATTT
Organism: Pedetes capensis; assembly: GCA_007922755.1. Taxonomy (NCBI): domain Eukaryota; kingdom Metazoa; phylum Chordata; class Mammalia; order Rodentia; family Pedetidae; genus Pedetes; species Pedetes capensis. Next base: position 172,217 of record VMDO01000698.1, read on the forward strand.
TTATTTTTGAGTATGAGGTGCTAGGGATCAGATCCAGGGCCTTGCACATGCTAGGCAAGTGTTCTACCACTAAGCTACAGCCCCAGCGCCCAGAGGTCTAAATTCTAGTCTAATGCGGGTTCTCTCTCTCTCTCTCTCTCTCTCTCTCTCTCTCTCTCTCTCTCATACTGGTCAGAAAGGTTAAGGGACATAGTTTATTGGTCTTGAGAGAATGTGACAGATACTACCAGCTACAAATTCAGCATCTATTCTTCTTTCCCTGTTTACTAATAGATCTTCAATTTTACTCGGGTGGCAATGGGCCCATAACTAAAAAGACAATATTTCCTAGTTTTCCATACAACTAGGGGTGGTCGATGGCACCTAACTACAACAATAACAACAGGGGTGGTCAATGAGATTAAGAAATTCTTCATTCTCTCCCTTCCCTTTTCTCATCCGGAGCTAGAATGTGGTTGGTAGAACTTCCATTAGCCATGTTGTGATAATCAAATACATGAAGTAATCTTGAGGATTGAAGCCAGGTGCTAAGGAGAGTGGAAAAAGATAAAAGGAACCTAGATTCCTGATGCTGGAACCACCATAACAGCTCTAGACTGTTTTTAGGCTTTCTTTACTTCGGTCTATTGTTCTGTTAATTGCAATCAGTCTTAATCCTATCTGACACAGGAAAAAAAAGCAAGCAGGAGCTGATTTCACTGTCGGCCTTTCCTGTCAGCTCAGGGCACTAATGCCTCCTGGTGGCAGCCTAAACACTTTCCTTACCCTAACTACCAAGTGTGTAGGAGGGAAACTTGTTATCCACTAGTCTCCCCCACATTGTCACATTGCTGCCAAGAAACTCCTCTCTGGAATCTCTCAAGGAGATACCAACATACTTTTGTAGCTCTTGGTAGGAGTATTTTGGTAGAGAAAAGCTAAAGCAGTGAGATAAGTTCTGTTTTCCTCTACCAAGCCAGAGTATCACTCATTTCTCTCTGTTGGGTGGGTAAGTCCAAGCCAGGTCTGGCTCAGGTGCATCGATATTCTGATGACAAAAAGCTGAATACTTCCTTGGGGAAATTCTCTTTCTCATCTGCTTATAAATTTTAAGATCACAACACCTTCCTGGGCCAAAAAGGCCAAGTAAATAAGAATCTGATTGAGACATTATCATCACCCAACATGTTCTGAACAGACAGATGCTCATCTAAGCCAAACAGGCAAGGACAGAGATCACAAGAGAAGTATTTGAAATTTAAAAACAAACATGAACAGTACTTACTGAGGTATGTATCCAAAGGTATACAATTCTTTAAGTCATCTGTAGGTGACAGAAGCTCACAAATACTTTCAGCTGTGTGGTCTTCAGGGAATTTATTCTGGTCTCCACATTTTTTGAGAATCTCCACACAATCTGATCTTGAAAAGAAAGATTCACCCAAATTTAGGGTTTGAGGACCCTCCTCATATTGTCTGGTCAAAATCACTTCTGTTTCCAAAGCTTTCCAGAAAGTGAGTTCTCATTACTTAACAATGTTTCACAACTGTTTAGGTGTATGTATGGTGAGATCGGAGTCATATTAAACGTCCAGCTGCATAGAAAACTCAAAGCATCCTTAACTTTCTTTTATCTGACATGGAAGGCCTTGCTTAAGTTTTATACTTGCTGTTCCTACCATCAACGTAGCTTTTCACTATTGTTGAAAGGAAACTGAATTAGGCTAGTCTGATTTTCCCTCTGACAAATCACATATCCTTATTTTTAAGACCTTCTGCTTGAGCTGGATGTGGTGGCACATGCCTGTAATCCCAGCAAAAAGAGCTAAACAGGCAGGTGGTCTCCAAGTAGAGATGGGAGGAACAGTATTTCATGCAGAGGAAGAAAAAGTGGGAAAGCATTTGACATGTAGGGAATAATAGGCAAAGAGAAGTGCTAGAAAAGAAAATTGTCAAGAGAGTTTCTGGGTAGAGGTCGTAAAGGGTCTGAACCAAAACTGGACAGTCATGATGAAAGAAACTTACTTGCAAATAATACTTCCCCGGGATTTACTATGACAAGGTTTAATCTGTAGTGAACAAGCTATTGCTTTCCACATTTCTGGCTGGCACTTTTTAATATCAAGAACAGGTATGTTGATAAATGGCATCTTTATACTTCCTTTCTCCCACAACTTCATGTCATTCATGGCTCCTTGATCTGACTGAGCATTACAACTCCTGAAAAGTTCTGTTGGCCTAAAAGGGGAGAAAAAGCCAAAAGGAATTAAGATGCAACTTTTTTAGAAAGAAGCAAACAGTAAAATCCCAATATACTATCACATCAGGAAAACTAGACTTTCTTAAAGAAGAAAGCATACACAACACATCAAAGGATATCAGCGCCACACATTTGAAGACTCAATATTGACACTATCATTAAGATGCTGATTGTACACTTTCTCCTTCTCCTCCCCCCACTCCCTCTCCTCCTTCTCCTCTTCTTTTCCCGTCTCCTCTTTCTTCCCAGGCTGGCCTTGAACTCACCATCCTCCTGACTCAGCCTCCCTAGTGCTGGGAGTACAGGTGTGTATCACCATTCCTGGCTCATATTTTCTTTTCAGAAGTGGTTTAAAACTTCAAAATGCTCTGGGTAGCGCTAACATCCTAAGACCATCACATTTTTTTTCACTTCACAAAATTAATGTTATGTGTCTAAGTTTTTAAAATTGAGGTATAATTTTTTTAATGCACAGATTTTATGGTGTTAATGCGAATTGTCAAATGTGTACACCCATATAAGCACATCTAAATCAATAAAGGAACATTTGTATCACATCAGAGAGTTTCCTGTGCCCTTGTTGAATGACCCTAAAGACTATCACTCTTCACACTTATTATAGATTAATTTTGCTTGTGCTGCAATTTCATATAAATGGAATCATATTGAACGCACTGTTGGGTCTCAAGCCTTCAGCTAAATAATCTTTTTGAGATTCATCCATGTTGTTCCATATATAAATATTTTGTTTCATTTTATTGTTAAGTAGTATTCCATTAACAAATATATGACAATTTGGTTATCCTAGCGATTCTTGAACTTTTTAATCTCAGGATTATTTATATTCTGAAAATTGTTGTTGTTGTTGTTGTTGTTAGGTGCCGTCGAGTCGGTATCCAACTCATAGCGACCCTCTGTACAACAGGGGAAACACTATTGTCAGTGCTTCTCTGCCGTTCATAGGGTTTTCAATGGCAGATTGACTTTTTTTGGGAGGGGGTTGCCAGGTCCTTCTCCCAAGCCTCCAGCTTCTGGTGTTCCCAGGTGGTCTCCCATCCAGGTACTAACCAGGCCCAACCCTGCTTAGCTTCCGAGATCTGACGGGATCGGATGCCACAGGGCTATACAGCTGCAGGCTTTCTGAAAATTAGTGGGCCCTCAAAAAATTGCTGTTTATGTGGGTTGTTAGGTGCCCTTGAGTTGGTATCCGACTCATAGTGACCCTTATAGGGTTTTCAATGGCTGTTTCGGGATTGCTTTGGGAGTGGATTGCCAGGCCCTTCTCCCATTTTTGCAGTGCTGGGAATTGAACTCGGGACCTCAGAGACTGCAGCACAGTGCTCTACCAACTGAGCTAAATCCCAGCCCTTATGTGGGTTATAACCATCAATATTTATCACAATAGAAATTAAAACAAGAGATTTAAAAAGTAGTTATTAATTTATTTAAAATTAAACAAGCTGGGAGTGGTAGCACATACCTGTAATCTTGTCACTCAGGAGGCTGAGGTAGGACGATTGAGAGTTCGAGCCCAGCCTGGGCTACACAGTGAGAACTAGTCTCAAAAAAATATAACAAAACCCATTACATGTTAGTAATAAACATCATTTTTAATGAAAAATAATTATACTTTCCAAAACAAAACAAAAATCAGTGAGAAGAATAAAAGCTATTATAAGTAAAGGTGCTAGATAAGTCTTTTGTTGGACCTATGCTTTCATGTCGCTTGGGTAAATGCTTCAGAATGGAATTATTGGGTGACAGATTTAACTTTTTAGGAAACTAAAAGAAAGTTTGCTGAAGTGCTTAACCAGTAGGAAAGCATGAGCATTCCACTTGCTTTGTTGCTTGCCAATCTTTTGATATTAGCCATTCTAATGGTTCTGAGGAAACATCTTATTTAAGTTTTAATTTACATTTTGCCAGGACTAATAATAATGAGCTTTATCATGTATGTAAATGGCCATTTCCTTTTTTAAAGAAAGTTTTACTTGACAGAAACTATGGTGTTCGACATGTTTTGAAATACATATACATTGTAGAGTGACTAAATCAAGCTCATTAACATGTATTATCTCACATACTTACCTTTTGTGTGTGTGTGTGTGTGTGTGTGTGTGTGTGTGTGTGTGTGTGTGTGTGTGGTAAGAACACACTGCAGTGGCTGTATGGTGATGGAGAAGACACCATGGGTGGCTTTGAGGGTCACGTAGCCAGTGAACATCACTTGCTAACAGTAACCATGAAGAGCACAGTGACCCAAGCTCCACATGGCAGGTAGGGTAAAGGTAATATGTATCTCTTTGTGAGCTTCCCTACCTGAAAGTCCAATCTGATGCTGTAAGATGGTCAAGTTTAGGTGGGTGATGTTTTGAAAATACCCTTCGAAGGCTCTGAGTGGGTCTAGGGTCAGGGTGATTATAACTGAGATGTTAAGAGGGCCTGAAGGAACTGAGTGGACACTCTAGCTTGGCCACTGGTAACTGTGCTCTTCAGAGTCATGGTGTCATTTGAGAGATGCTTCAAGGTTTCATTTTCTGATCCACACAAGTCCAAGTAATTAAATCATAAGTAGAAACATATTCCAATCATTCTGGTGACTTATCTCCTTGATATTGAAGCTAGGGTCAGGAAAGCTATTGCCATGGCACTGATGCTGATCATAAGGAACACCAGGGGTTGATTGGTAATGTCTACCTCAGGTTCTTCTAGGGGCAGATACTGCATTATTCTGATTAGCTCCATCTGAGGCTCCCACTCAGCTTTAAAAAAAAAAAAATTTTTTTTTTTGAGACAAGGTCTCACTATGTAGCCCAGGCTGGCTTTGAACTCATGGCAATCCTCTTGCCTTAGCCCCAAGTATTGGGATTATAGGTGTGTACCACTATGCCCATCAAACAGTATTGATAGGAATTTATCATTTTTATTTTCCTTTTTTTTTGGTTTATTATTTTATTCATTTTTACTTTTAGCAAAAATTAATTATACAGAGTGTTTTCATTATGACATTTCCACACATGCTTATAATATACTTTAATCATATTCACACCTTCAATTATTCTTTCTTGTCCCTCCTCCCCCTTTTCCATTCCCCTTCCTATGCCTAGTAGTCCCTCTTTTAGTTTCATGACCTTCTTTTTTTCCCCCTTAGCTTCCATGTATGAGAGAAATTTGCAATAATACTTCTCTTTGTGGGACTGACTCATTTCACTTAAACATAACGAAAAATCTTTTCAAATAACTAGCTTTTGCCCTTGTGAATTTTCTCTAATATGGTCTTCTTCATATTAATTGATTTCTGTTATTATTTTTTGTACTTTAAGCTTAATTTACCTAGTTTTTAAAAGTAGTTTAGAACACTGATTTAAAAACCCTTGTCTTGACTAATACACATTTAAAGTTGTTATTTTCCCTCTAAGCACTGCTCAGCCACATCCCACAATTTTTGATATACTGCATTTTTAGTTATGAAGTTGGAAGTATTTTCTAACTTCTTTTGTGAATTCTTTTAAACATGTTTAGAAACATGTTTAATTATCCAATATTTTGGAGCATTTCTTTATATATTACTTTTATTGATGTTTAATTTGTGTTTAGAGAATATACATTTTAAGATTTCAATTTTTTTTTTCTGGTGCTTGGAATTGAATCCAGGGCCTCTCATATGCTTAAACACATACCCTACCATTTGAGATTTACCATCAGCCCTGTTCTTTCAGGGCAGAGTTCATAATTGATATTGGCAAGGATATTATTTCAATACAAGTTACTACACTATTACAGCTCAAACTATGTCCTGAGTTTGACTTCAAACCCATAAAATCCATTTTACAAATTTCAGAGTTACTCAGTGTGTGAACCAGATCCTTACTAGTTAATGCTCTATCTTCAATAGTAAAGACATCTCAATTTTCTTATTCAAAGTAATAACCAGAATACTTTTTAAAGGATAGAATGTGTTAGCCTGAGGTAAATATCCTCTGACAAAAGTCCTTAGAATTTTCTTCTGGCTCAACTAAAGGATTCTCATCTTTTTTGCCCTCTAGATCTTTGGACTCAGCTTACCAATCTGGCCACCACTTCCTTAGAAACCCTCCATCTTCTTTGATATGGAGCACTCCAATTCTATGCTCTAGATGCACTTTTTCTGTTTTCTTTACTGTTTCCTTAGAAATTAACTGTGGACATGTTCCAAGGCTCAATTCTTGGCCCTTATTTTTTCTCACTATACTTGATACCTCAGGAAACACCTTTTTGAATTGCTTCTATGAAGAAATATTTTTTAATGAAATGGAAGACCCACTGAGGAGGAACCTCAACCATTGTAAAGGTCCTTCAGAGTAAACACTCTATAAGTGAACATTTAGATAACCAAATAATTCATAGTGATTTATTCTGCAACACATTGTTTCCACGGGTGGTGCTGTATAAGGGAGAACAGACTGAAGGCAGAGGAGATTCTCTGAATTCCAGAAGCCTGACGTATCTCTAGATTAGAGGGGACTTTGCAATACTGCTTCCTTTCCCAGGGGCGACTTAGAAGGGGTATGGCATTTAGAGATAAAATAATAAAGAAATATAACTTTCTTTTAACCAAGAAGGCACAAAATAAGAATAAAGGAGCATTTCACTTATTTCAAAACCAGGTAATTAATGATAAAATGTTTCCATTCCATGTATAATAATCTTTCCTACCTGTTGTTAAAATTCGTACAGTAAGTAAGGTTTCTACAGCCCAACTGGCAAGGTTCCCGAACATCTGCTAGACAGGTCAACATGGACACTTCCATTGGATTATATTCACAAAAGCGGTCAAACTCTTGCCAACTCTGTGCATTGCCCCAGCTCATGCTATAAAGTTTAGTGCACAGTTCCCTGAAATAAAAGCACAAATGTAGAAACACAGAGATAAGCCAAATGAAAAAATATTTGATTGGCATAAAACTCAAATTCTACAAATTATATACTTTGGGACATAAATGAGAAAAGTTAAAAAAAATAAGTGACTATTGCCTAAGGTTTGGAGTCAGAAAAAGTGATCTTTTCCCTGAAGAGATATTCTTCTTTTATCGTCTACATCCTCCCTTTTTGCCACAGTTGCTAGAAACCTCAGTGCAAAATTTAATGTTTGATTATGGCATTTGTACATCTTTAGTTCTTGGAACAATTATTTCTCCTTATATCTTTTTAGTCTTCAGCCTTAGCACCCTAGCATCTGACTCTGCCTGATCAGTCAGCTTGATTAGTCCTTGGATGGGAGACCTAGGAATACTAGGTGCTGCAGACTAGGGAGAAGGACCTGGCAATCCACTCTCAAAATGATCTACCACTGAAAACTATGAATAGCAGAGAAGCACTAACAATAGTGCCAGGTATGGCACAATGTCAGGGAGTGTTTCATTCTGTTGCATACAGGGCTGCTTTGAGTCAGACCTGACTTGACCACACCTAACAACAACATCTTCCAAAGGGAGGAAGACCTGGTAGCCCACTCCTGAAACAGTCAGTCATTGAAAATCCTATGAATAGCAGAGAAGCACTGACAATAGTGCTGGGCATGGCAGTGTCAGCACCCAACAACAGCAACAACAACAACAAATCTTTCTAATCTCTTTTTCTTTTAATCTTTAGAGTGAAGCACATGGTTTTGCCTCCACAAAAGTATATTCCCCTATAATTATGTTCAATCACAGGAAGCAAAACTGGGACACAGTCCTCAGTCTGCTTTTTTTTGCGGTGTGGGAGGGAGTTCAGGATTGAGACAGGGTCTCACAGGGTCTCACTGTGTAGCCCAGACTAGCCTGGAAGTTGCTATGTAGACAAAGCTGACCCCGAATTCACAATTGTTCTCAGCCTCTGGAGTGTTGGGATTATAGATGTATGCTACCATGCCTGGCTCCTGGTCATCCTTTAAGAAGCAATATGTTATTGTTAGGTGCCGTTGAGTTGGTGTCCGACTCATAGCAACCCTACGTACAACAGGCAAAACAATATTGTCAGGGCTTCTCTGCTATTCAAATGGTTTTCAATGGCAGATTGATTTTTGGACGTTAGTTGTGAGGTCCTTCTCCCAAGCCTACAGCACCTCGTGTTTCCAGGAGGTCTCCCATCCAAGTACTAACCAGGCCTGACCCTGCTTAGCTTCTGAGATCTGACAAGATCAGAATCCACAGTGCTATGGCTGCAGGCAAGAAGCAATATAGGGGCTGGGAATGTAGCTCAGTGGTAGAGTGTGTGATTAGGATGTGGGAAGCCCTGGTTTCAATTTCTAGCAACAAAAACAACAGTAAAACAAACACAACAATGAAGAAGGAGGAGAAGAGGAAGAGGAGGAAGAGGAAGAAGCAGCATTATAGAATAACAGTTTGGTTAGAGTTCCATGTAAAACTAACCCAAAGCCACTTATATTCCTTAAGATATTCTTAAGTCTCTATATATTATTGTAGTTGATACATAACATTCTTGTTTTCAATAATTGATGATTACAAAGCAATTTAAGTGTGTCTATAGATAAATAAGTATCTGTAGACCATTTCCAAAATGCTTCTACACATTGTATCCAATAGTTTAATTTTGTATTTATAAAAGTAATAATGTTCATTATATAAAATTTTAATGTTGAAATATACAAAGTCACAAATAAAAATTCTCTGCTCTTCACATTATATTTAACTCTCATAAGTACCCATATGAAGAAAACATGTTTACTTTTAAGTTTGTTCATTTATTCTGCTAGTATTTTCTAAGCATCTATTTTATGTGAGTGCCAATTCAAGACATTAGAAATGCAGTGGTGATTAAATTAGACTACACCCCTGCTCTCAAGGGAGCTTAGGCTTTATGAGGAGGAAGAAGCTGAGATCAAATTACACCAGGTACCTTGATCTGAAAAACAGTGCTTTCTCTAATCCTTAACTTTCTGTCTTTGCCCAAAGCAGATGATTATTCAACATCTCATAGTTTTGTGTGTGTGTGTGTGTTTGTTTTTAACTTTTTATTTTGAGACACGGTTTCTCTAAATTACTCAGGCTGCCTGTGGCTTCAAACTTGTGATCCTCCTGTCTCAGCCTCCTATGGTGCTGGGATTATAGGCTTGGCACTAGTTTTTCTTATATGTAAAACAGAAATGACACAAATTTCCGCAATTATCTCACAAGGATTTGATGATCAAATCTGATGGAAGTGAAGGCTGCAGCAAATTATAAAATCCTATTTCAAGGGAAGAGAGAGGAAACAGTGTTTCTTACTGATGCTCTTCTGAGACTACATAGCCATTCCAAGCTCCAGCTAGTCTATGTAGGAAAGAATGCTTTGGGGGCATTCAAAGAACTACTTAGCATCCATCTCGTTAATATATTATTAACTTCTATATAATCAACCCAATTCTCTTAATTATAAGACAATTTAATTTTCCTTTAAGCCCTTCTATTAATTTTCTTTGTATATTTTTCAGATTTGTCATATCTTTGGTAAAGTTTGATGAACTATTCTGGCACAATTTTTTGCTAAAGGTTCATTCAATTGAGAAACTACAGGACAGGTTGTTTCATTTCCAATATCTCATATTCATTTCAGGATAGCCTAGTAACATGTGGACTCTTGTCACGCAAAATATCTCTAATAAACTTCTATTCGTCTATGTTCTATCATGACCTTAGTTGTCTCCATTTATGCTTGTCTCTAAATTGTGTTTCCTTCATCCAGTATTTGTATTGTTAATTTTTTCTTTTTATGTGTAACACCCAAATGAATGCTGTATGAAACGTCCTCCTTAGACTCATGTGTTGAAGGCTTGATCTCCAGCTGGTCCCCAGGTATTTTGGAGGTGATAGAAACCTTAGGAGATGGAACCTAGCTGGAGCAAGTAGGTCACTCAGGGCACGCCTTTGAAGGTGACATCTTGTCCCTGATTTCTTCCTGTCTTTTTTTTCTCTCTGGCTGCCATAAGGTGAGCAGCTTTGCTCCAACACTCCCTCTCTACCATAACGTTCTGCTTTGTCTCAGGCCAAAAGCAATGGAGCCAGCTGACCATGGACTGAAACCTCTGAAACCATCAGCTAACCTAAATCTTTCTTCCTTTAAATTTATGTCAGGTGTTTTGTCACAGTGACAAAAAAAAAAAAAAAAAATCAACAAAAATGCCATCTAACTTTGCATAAGTGCCAGCCCAAGTTATTCACTAATATAACAAAAGGTTAGTCAAGTTCAAATTTCATAATTTAATAAAAAGAATATCTCTTACATGGCAGATCAAAATATCTCCTAAATTGTAAGCTTACCTAATGTTCTGCTTGAAGGTAGAGTCCATATTTCATCATCTTTAGGTATTTATTGACCTGTCAATGCTAATCCTTCACATCCTAAAACAGTGTTTTTAGCACTTAATTTGTATATATACAATGCTCAGTAAATGTTTTCTGGATAAAAGAATGAGATTTTATGTCTTCTAAATGCTAAGCCTACACAATGCAAGAGTATAACACCCAGCTTAAAATTGCTAATTAAAATGCTATTTTCTACTGATTTTAATAAAGGAAAATGAGATACTGACCTACATGTTGAAGTGTTTGCTTTAGAACAACAATGCAATTTAGCCCCATCAAGGCCTGTGGAAGGAGGAGGGTGTACAGTGACTCCAGGGTGAACAGATTGTGAGCTTTCAAGAAAACACTGCCAAAGAGGATCTTGAGGCAAGGGCTGGGTTTTACAACCCTCGATGAGACCATCAACAATCTCCATTTCTGTTTTCTTAGACATCAGAATTCTCTTGCAGGCATTTTGGCAAGCATGGTCTTCAGCTCTGTCACAGCAATATAAACCTACATTTTCAGAATATAAGTGGCTTAATTAGTTGGTTTTATATCATATCTTGCTCAGAAGAGAAGAACATGGTGGTATGTTGGAAAACATTACTACTTGATTCTATATCTGCAGTATACAGGGCCTACTAAATTCTCTGTTACTTTTCAATGCAGCAAAAAGTGGACAAGGCATCTATTACCAGAATTCACCACTGTCCCCAATCACAGGCTCTCTAGCACCATCCTTACAGAAATGAGAAATCATTCTATACCTAAAAAGTCCTCATTTAAAAAGTACCTTATGTTCTAGAAGAGGTATTAATAGATCAAAGTGGACTTACTTCCTGCTAGTTATAAATGCTTACAAGGATTATGTATTTTTTTTCTCAGTGCAGGTCATTGAACCCAGGACCTTCCACATGCTAGCAAGCATTCTACCACTGAGCTTCATCTCCAGCCCTGAAGGGGATTATGTTTTTGACATGAGAGAGATGACTAATTTTTATAGCAACAAACATTGTATTTCGCTGTATTCCAAGATAGCATAAAGCTTCTATATATCTGTGTAAATTAATTAATCTAAGTTATAGTTTAATAAATAAATAATATAATAGCAAACTCTAACAAGGTACTGGTTTATTTTTGCCTTTAATTTGCTTTTCTCTTTTTTTGGTGCAGGGGACTGAACCCAGGGCCTCACACATGCTAATGAGCACGTTCTCTGTCACTGAGCTATGTTCCCAAACCCCTCTTTTGAATTTTCTACAAAGAATTAGAAAATGAAAGAATACTTTCAACCAGATTACAGAGTTCAGAAGGGCTTCTCTGAAGTAGTTTTCTCAGGCACCTTTGACTCTTGAAGAAACCTATTCAGTTGCCTTCTTTTTCTAATTCCTCTGTATTAAGACGGACAGAAATGGTTATTCTTCTACCCTTAATCTTTTTTCTGCCTGTTCTTTTTTTAGCTGCTATCTCCTTAGCTCTAGCAGCACCTCTATGTAGCACAGATGTCAGGAAACACAGATCTCCCTTTAAAAAAATGAAGGAGTTGGCCACTGTGGTGCATGCCTGTAATCTCAGTGAGTCAGGAAGCTGAGGCACAAGGGTCACAAGTCAGAAGCCAGAGGCAGCCTGCACAACTTAGTGAGACCCTGTCTCAAATTAAAAAATAAAAAGGGGGATGGGGGTGGAGGTCTGTAGTACAGCACTTGTCTAGCATGTGTAAGGCCCTGGTTTCAATCCCCAAGTACTGCAAAAAATAAATACGTAAAAAAAATGTATAAATAAATAAATAAAACAAAATAAATGGAGGTTATTGGGGCAAATGCTTCACCCTCTGAATTTCAAAGCATAGTCAAATCACAGAATGTCAAAAGTCTTAAGAGTTCTGATTTCAACTGTGGCCAAAGAAGGCACATTGCTTTTGAGAAAAAACAAAACAAAACTAAAGAACAAAACAAAACAAAACTCCAAGTTTTTTAATATCCCAGTATACATCAAAACACTGGCATCTAGCTTACAAATAGTCTTTTGTCAGTTTGGTTCATCAGTCAATTCTTTAAAATTTGATTACCTCTAGATGAAGAAAATGGATTCAGGGATGTACAAAGCAGAGACTTTGTTGATCTTCATAACGTACAGGTTCATAAGTACTCCCTGGTTTTCTAAAAATATCAGACTCTCTTCTCATTTTTATGATTTATTATGCAAACAACTGCTTATTGGTAAAAAACCAAGCATCATAGAAACATATACGTGAAGCAATTAGGTATATAACTAAAAATGTATCACACTATATCTTTAGTTCTGTAACTTTCTTTTTTTGCTTAGTATATCTTGGACTTCTTTTTTTTTTTTTTAATACTGGGGGATGAACCCAGGGCCTTATGCATACTTTGCAAGTGCCTTACTACTGAACTGCACCTCAGCCCTTTTGTAAATTTTTATCTTGAGACACAGTCTTGCTAAATTTCAAAAGCTGCCTTTGGCTTGATGCTCACAACCCTCCTGCTTCAGCCTCCCAAGTTGCTGGGATTACAGGCATGAGCCACTGCACCCAGCTTTGACTTCTTTCTTTCTTTCTTTTTTTTTTTTTCGGTACTGGGGTTTGAACCCAGGGCCTCTAGCAGGCATGCTTTGCAAGTGCTGGGCCACTGAGCTGCGCCCCCAGACCTTTTTTTTTTTTTTTTTTTTTTTTTTTTTTTTTTACTTTTTGAGACAGGGTCTCACTAAGTTATGCAGTCTGCCTCTGGTCTCGAACTTGCAATCCTCCTGCCTCTGCCTTCCGAGCCGCTAGGATTACAGGCGTGTGCCACTGTGTCCAGCTGCTTTGACTTTTTTCTATATAAACTTTTTTATATATTTATATGTAAAAGACTATATATATAAGTCTCTATATATAGACTTTTTTCTATATTCTTTTCTTTCTCATGGTTGTAAAGCATTATTATTATATAGATATGCCATAATTTAATCAATTTTAATCAATATTTTACTGATGGGTGTTTGGGCAATTTCTAACTTTTTTCTATTATACCAATATATATCAACATATTTTTGCAAATTTGTATAAGTTTTCTTGCTGAATAAATTATGAGAAATGGACTTGCTAAAAGAAAAGTTATGATAATTCGGAATTCTGATGATCACTATCCAACTTCCCTCCAAAATATCCATGCAAAAAAACTCTCCCACTCTCATACTAGAGAACCCTCATTTCCTTATACTCTCCACCTTTTAGCTGTGACAATCACATCCAAGCTGCCAAATCTAACTGCCAAAGGAAGATGGATGTTTTCCAAGTGACCCAGCCTGCAGATATGCACAGAATGCATCATTTTCTTTTTGTAAATTCTTTCACCAAAGATTTAAATGGGAACGTATCACTTTTACTTACTATCTGTTGGGTTCCTCATTGGATAAGATTGGGTATAATTGTTCACACAGTGTATTAACTGTGGACTAATAGATGCACAATAATTTTCTACTGCTTTGATCTGAGATGGACCAGGAGAAGAATCAGTTCTAAAAATGGCTTGACAGTATTCTCGGCAGTTGGTATGATGACCTGCATAACTGCAACACACAGAGCCCACTATGGGGGAAAAAAGAAATGGCATTGAAATGGAAACATATTTTATTAACATTAAGTCATCAGCATAACAGTGGAACAGTATGTCTTTCTGAATTTGAGAAGTAAAACACTACCACAGAGGATAAACATTCAAAATCAGTACTTCAGACAAAGTCACTGAGGCATTCAAGTACTCACTGCTATAAAAAAAAGTCATTATTCATCAATTTATAGATTATAGTCCAGTGGTCCTTCACAGGAGCATTACACTCTGATGGGAGAGAGTGAAAGCATGAAATATTTATGGTTGTTGTGATTATTTGGGGACCTCTGCTGGTATTTAATCCATGGGTATCAGGGCTGCTAAATGCCCTGCAATGCACAGGACAGTCACACACAACCAAAATTATCTCCTAACATGACAAAAGTGCCCATGATGCGAACCAATTAAATAGCCTCTTTCCACGTTATATTGGTGGAGGCTTATAAACAAAGCATAGCAAAGCAAACAAAACCAAAATAAAACAAAACTCCAAATGCCTCACATTTATAAAATAGGGCCAGTAAAAACTATGTGACACCAGGATCATTTAATAAATTTAGCAATTATGTAACTATCTTGAAACAAAACCCACAAATTTCTATACAGTTTGAACATCTGCAAGAATGTGCCTAAATTGGGATAGGCTTCACAATTGATATGATCTGAAAAGTCATTTAAAATAAATATGACTCTGGATTTACATATTTAAAAAAAGCAGTGGGTTGGGTGCAGTGGCACATGAATGTAATCCCATTGACTTGGGAGACAGAAGCAGGAGGATTGCAAGTTTGAAGCCAGAGGCAGCCTGCGTAACTTAATGAGACCCTGCCTCAAAATAGAAAGTAAAAAATGGTTAGGGGTGCAGTGCTTGCTAAGCATGCGTGAAACACTGGGTTCAATCTCCCTCCTCATACTGAAAAAGAAAATCAGTGGGGTTTAGTATCATGGTACATTCCTGTAATCCCAGCACTCTGGAAGTAGAGGCAGCCTGGGCTACAAAGTGAGACCTTGTCTTAAAAAAGAAAATCAATCAATCAATGGGCTGCCATTTAAAATATCTGGGGAAAAGGAAATGGGTGGTTGGGAGGGTAGACTGGGAATTCTAATGGAGAAGGGCAAAAGACCCTCAGAGGAGTCTAACGGGGAGGTATGTGGGAGGTAGGGTAAATGTGTGGCAAGAAAGGATTTACAGAGAGGTAGGTAAGGCTTCCTGGATAATTATCAGGGATGGATATGGAGGAGCCAGAATCTGGTTTTTGGTGAATTCCATAGATCAGAAAAGAGAACTCAGGTGACTTCCAGAAATAATGATAATGATGAAATCATATACAAATTAAATTAGGACTGAACTAATGTAAGAAAAGCATCAGTTTCCTGGACCAGGAACCTGTTTCACGCCTATTGTGACACTTGTTTTTGACTTGCAATTACTATGAAGCTTACTATGCCCTACTACCAAAGAGTTCATTTTTATCACAAAGAATAATTATTATTACTATTATTATTATTTTCTGTGTGTACGTGATGCTGGGGATTGAACCCAGGCCTCACATATGCTAAGTACACATTCTACCACTGAGCCACACTCCTAGCTTCCCAAAGAACAATTATTTATGGGTATATTTGTTACTGTAAAGCTCAGTGAGGACAAACTGGAAGTGTTAGTGGGGAATGGTGAGGACAGGAAAAAACAAGTAGAATAGGATAGGATACCTGTCTCCTGGTTCCTCTATTAGATTGCCTTCCTCACCCGTATGGGCCTAAGATTATGTGACAAAAACTATTTGGGAAATCTTGAGCTAAACCCCAGTTTGAAAAGGAAGAAGTTAAAATACAAATATCTAATGCTTGTTATCTTTTGATATTCTACAACCCCCCTACCCTGCCAACCAAGCTAAACAGCTACTTGTTCCTCAAGTGTCTTTTCTCATCTCCAACTACCTTCACTATTCCCTTCACTTGGAATGCCATTCCTCCAATCTCCACTGTTCACATCTTGTCCATGCTTCAAGGCCCTGGTCAGCTACCAACTTCATGAAGTCATCTCTAAGTGCCCTTGAAGGATGTGAATTCCTCCTTCCTCTGAATTGCAGGACTTTATCACTGTGCTATCTGAAATCCTACCATGTCCTAGAGTTCCTTGTGTACAGGTTATGTCCCCTACAGATGTGTCTGCCCCACATCAACCAAGAACTGAGTAAATGTCTGCTGAATGAATGGAGAGGCAGTTCCTGGCAAACCCTACATTATATAATGTGGAAGTGCTTAACCTGCTAAAGTGACCCTATTATTGGGTTATCTTCTTCCTCTAGACATCTAAATCTAGTGTTTGCCTTATAAATCTGCAATTAGGTCATGGGAATTGTTATAATACATGAATGACTTGAGTACCTGAGAGAAAAAAGCCTAACTGAATCCTGCTGTGCACATTCCTTCAGATGGCTTATTAACAGCAGAACTGATAATGCCAGAGTCTTGGCAATATTTATAAAAGCTAATCATGTTCTATAAACTGTGTTTTGTTCTTTGGACTGCTTATATAACCATCAACAATATACTTACTTTCATTTCTGCTAATGCAACTGAAAAGAGCATTCTGTAAATTAAAGAAAAACAAATAAACAAAAATTAACAACCAGAAAGAATTCCTAATTTTATTCCATTTCAGGGTAATATGGAAATCAGGATATCAAACTATTTAATTCTTCTCTAAGTCCAAGGTGAAAACACCAAAGCTATAAAATAACTTCCTGGTAAAAAAAGGAAAGCATTTTCTAACACATACGGAGGTCACCTTGAACTACATGCTGACATGTTTTAGCAGACCAAATTTACGTAAGCTGTGTCTGTGTGTGTGTGTGTGTGTGTGTGTGTGTGTGTGCGCGCGCGTGCGCGTGCATGTTGCTACACTACATTAATCTCAATTATTTCTCATAGGATACAAAACATTTTCCAGAAAGCAACTCAACAAAAGACGTTTAAGGAAATATACATTTAAACAATTACTGCATTTCAGTTGTTTTCAAATATAGCTATGCACTAGAATCACTTGAACTTCCCTGATCTTACACTAGAGAATCAGAATCAGTAAGTTGGGCACAGAAATCTAAATTTTACACAAGGCTTCAAAGATGAAGCCTTATTTTTATTTATTTATTTATTATTTTTATTGTTTATTTATTTATTTTTGCAGTACTGGTGGGTTAAACCTCACGCATGCTAGGCATGTAGTCCACCACTGAGCCACATACTAGCCCTTTTTTATTTTTATGTTTTTCTTTTGAGACAGGGTCTTACTAAATTGTGCAGGCTGACTCTGGCCTAGAAACTGCCTCAGCCTCCCGAGTCTCTGGGATTACAGGTGTGCTCCATCTGCAGCACTTGGCTCGAAGATAGTTCTTATGTAGCCTTCCTGAGACCAGAGTTTGGGAATCTCTCTTCCACTTTACAGATGAAGAAACCATTTCCTCAGTAAGGGAAAGAGACCTGCCCTAGACCATAGGAGGACTCAAAAGCAGAGTCTGAGACTAGAATTAGTGTTCCAGAGGTCTTAGATTCCTATTTAGAAAACATCACCCTATATTAGAGTCACTGTAGGGAAAATAAGGGAAAGCAAGACAAAAATGAAAAACTCCTTGTCCAAAGCCATTTGGATATTCAGGGCTTTTCAGTTATGATTAATATCATTCATAATAGGAAGAGAATGAATTATTAATATGCATAGAAATAAAAGATGGATAGAAATCAAATGCACCCTTACTGTTGAATTGAGATGATTGTGGCTTTTGAATGTAGCTAAATCATAATCCAGCTCAGTGAGCTGGACTTGTTAAAGAAACAGCTTTACTAACATTAAAAATATATTCCCACCACCGGGCGTGGTGACGCATACCTGTAATCCCTGTGGATCGGGAGACAGAGGCAAGTTCGAGACCAGAGGCAGTCTGGGTAACTAAGTGAGACCCTGTATCAAAAAGTACAAAAAAATGGGCCGAGGGTGCAGCTCAGTGGTCTAGCACTTGCAAAGCATGCAAGTGCAAGGCCCTGAGTTCAAACCCCAGGACCACAAAAAAAAAAAAAAAAAAAGTACTCCCAAGTTCCATCTACGTAGTTGGTAGGATTGTGCTGCCTTTTCTCCACTAAATAACATTCCACACTTTTTTTATTTATTTAAAGCAGAGCAGAGTAAAACAAAACAAAAAAAAAAAAAAAACTTGGGCATCATAGGTAAGGGCTAGTGAATTCAGCCAGTATGAATTCTTTCTTCCAGAGCTCATCAAGCAATGCAAGAGTAGTGAAAAAGTAAATATTCTTAGTGTCTCCAACAGTGATCTTGTTTATATCTCTCTTCAACCATGTTTTCTTGTTTTAGTTTGACTTTTCAGCTACTCATCATACATACACAGTCCTCCACTGGGGTTCAGTGGCCTCATGAACACATAAAATAATCTAAATCAACATTAAAAAGTATTCTACCACCAACTCTAGCTCCTCTTGACTGGATGAATGCAATTCTAACTGTCTTTCTCTTTCTAGTAAGCTGCTTATTGCTTTCAGTTTTGACTGTTCTTTTTTTTTTTTTTTTTTCCCTTAACTTTATACCTAAAGAAATGTGTTTGGTCTCTTGGTGCTGTCCTGGGTTGCATGGACAGATTTCCATTTGGGGAATACTTCTAATTATTCTTAAACTCTTTAGAGCAGGTTTCAACCAGGGATGATTGTGACTGCCAGGATTTTGTCAATGCCTGGAGACATTTTTGTTTAGACCAACTTGGAGGGATGATTAGCATATAGTGGGCAGAGGCCAGAGATGCTGCTAAGCATCATATAATGCATAGGTCAACCCCCCCACATCCCAATCAAAAGACTATTCAAACCAAAATATCAATATCTCCAAGACTCAGAAACCCTGCCTAAGACTTATAAACTTGTTCAAGCTGGACTTAAAGTTTGACCTAACAAATAAAAGAAATGTGGAGCTGGGTGCCATGGTGCATGCCTGCAATCCCAGCAACTCAGGAGGCACAGCAAGAGGATCGTGAGTTAGAGGCCACAGGCAGCCTGCATAATAACTTAATGAGACCTTGGCTCAAAATAAAATATAAAAAATGGGTTGGGGAAGCAGCCCAGTGGTACAGTGCTTGCAACATATGTGCAGAGCCTTGGGTTCAGCCCCACAGTACAAACACAAAGCAAAACAAAATAAAAAAAACAGTCTTGTGGATCACTTAGCTTAAGAGAGAAGTAATAATATAAAACATGGAAAATGTTGGACATCTTCTAATCCAACTTTCTTATTTGACAGACGCTAGAGACCAGAGGCCGAGCATAGAGTCTATGGACTCTATTATTCACTCTCAAACAGGAGTTGGCAAACCAGCTAAATCTTGCCTGTCAGCTGTTTTGGCAGATAAAACTTTACTGAAACACAGTCACACTCATTTATTTACATATTTAATATAGCTACTTCCCTATATGTGCTATCATGGCAGAGTTGAATAGACAGAGATGATATAGTACCTGCAAGCCTAAAATATTCACTATCTGGCCCTGTGCAGGGAGTTTACCAACTGCTGAAGAAAAAGGAAAAGGGCATAGCCACTTCCTGTATATAATATCTGGAGTTCAGAGATGTTACCTAAACATCTCTCATTTCTCTTAATGTTTACTGATAGAACTTTCATGCACAGATTTACTTGAATCTATTGAAAAATTTCTATATCTTAACACAGCAGCATTGTTGGTGTTAATGAATACCATTTTACCTCTTTATCCACTTTTAAGGTTTAAAAGAATGTTCCACCACTCTAGTATACTGATATTTGATGAATCCATCAATTCTCTGTTATACCCACCATGATTTGACCTATCTTGATTTCACAGACAGATTATATCTCCCAAAGATTCCTAAGCCTCCTAAAATTTATTATGGATAATTTTATGTTTTAACTGCTTAAGCTATTGTCCATTAGTTGACAGGGCTTCAGACATAGGCATAATGAGTTACATTAAACTGTAATTTCTTTATTTCTTAAGTCACCAAACTTGGAGTCTCTCAAATGTCTGACTGCCATCTGGTGGCAACAGCAGGAAGTAACTGAGGGTTTGTACTCAATTGTGTCGAGCTTCTTTTGACCAATATCACACCCAATGTGCCTCCATGTAACAGCTCCCTCATTCCCCTCATCTTACTTGAGAATAGATCAAAACTACAGTGGCACTAAGGTGAGGACCCACCACAATCTCAGAGATCCAAAGAATATGTCAGCATCCTGGAGGAGACAGAATCCCAAGAGCACTTAAAATCCTAAAGCCTTCATATCCTTATTATGCTGGAGCAAGATGTATACAGCAAGAAAAGGGCAGAGCCAGAGCTAGACTCCAGACCGATCCACTAGCATTCTGCTGACATTGTGCCATAAGAACAGTCTGGATTATTTTTCTAAATGAAGCTAATAGAAAGTTGAACTGTCTACAGAATAATCCATTTGACCAGTCTATTTTTTATAACCTGCACCTTAAATTATGAAAAAAAAAGTCCTTTTCTTGACATTAATGTTATTTTCCTTAATTTTTTTTTCTCCTGAAATCTTTCCTCAGGCAGCTGCTTTCAATAACCACTTCATTGCCCAAACTCCACTGGTTTTAGAGAAATGCAACAAGCTATCTAGTATTGGGAGAGGTTATCTGTGAGCAAACTTGGCAGAAAGGGAGCAATAGGGCAGAATCAAAGTTGAGGGTACTCAGCACACTGACATTCCTTCTAGACGGAAAAACATGTGGGGGTGCCTAGAGAGTAGACTGTTGGTCCACCTCTGTTCCACAAGTTGGCTCTGCAGGTTTACTTTCAGTGTCAGCTGCTCTCTCTTCTACCTTCCTGATGGCTTTCTAACATTTTTCCATTTATCCACTTGTCTAATTCCTTTTTTTCTGTCCACTGCCCTTCCATGACTGGCTACTCTAGCTTTCTCTTCCATTCTCAACAATAACGAAGATGATGAAAACTAAATATTGATAGTATGGCTCTTGTAAAAACTATAGGTTTGAATTTTTGATGTTTTACTTACTTTTGGACAAAGACCAAAGAGAGCATATTTTATGAACTATTATTTAATGCTTTCTATTGTCAATGCTTTCTATTTAACTAGGCTACTAGTTAAAAGTAAAGAGGCTGCTCTGTTCTTGTTATTAGGCCTTAGTAAATAAAAATCTGTTTGTTTTCCACA
The DNA here is from genome assembly GCA_007922755.1 of Pedetes capensis. Taxonomy (NCBI): domain Eukaryota; kingdom Metazoa; phylum Chordata; class Mammalia; order Rodentia; family Pedetidae; genus Pedetes; species Pedetes capensis. The sequence goes on from VMDO01000698.1 coordinate 193,599, forward strand.
GACAAACTGAAGTTTTTCCCAATTTGAAGTTTTGTATTTCATGTAAGGAATCTAGCTCATCAATGCTCAATTGGAGAGGTTAAATAATTAACCTCTAAAAACAGACATGTTTTTAAATGTCTACAAGGTGTTTTTCCTTTGTGAAAACCATGACAGTATATATAAGGAAGCTTAGTATCACAACCTGAACATCACTAGACAAGTTATTCTTCAGTTTCTTCAGGTTTTCAAATTATGTGTAATTTCAACAGCTGGATAAAAATGAACACCCAATGGCCAGGTATCGTGGCTCATGCCTATAATCCCAGCAACAGTGGAGGT
>VMDO01000698.1:194019-234749 GCA_007922755.1 Pedetes capensis
AAAAAAAAAAAAAAAAAAAAGGAAAGAAAGAAAGAAAGAAAGAAAGAAAGGAACATCCAAAACTGAAATGAGATTAACAGGTCTAGACTGCTCAGAGAGGTTAGCTCATTTATCACCATAGAACATCTGACCAATAGCAAGCAAATTCATTGGCAAGTAACATCTGCAGAGTAACACAAGGTCTAAGGTCTAGAAGAAGGTCTAGGACACAGTATGTGCTTATGGTAGATTGACTACAATAGTGTTTCAATTTTTTATATCTCCTTTTATCTATTTTTTGCACACTAACTCTGGACTTGGCCATGTGACTTGCTTACACCTAGAGAACAGCAAACTTGAAGCAAGAAGAGTCCTGAACACACATTTGCATGTTTGCATTTCCTCTCTTGGCCCCTGCCATTGGTATGAGAATATGTCTGAGCTAACCTTCTAGAGGGATTGGGGAGACACATTGGAGAGGAGAACTGAGTTGACTTGGACAAGGGAATCATAAGCCATCCCCAGGCGGCTTGGCCAGTTGACTGCAGATACATGAGTGAATCTAGCTGGAATCAGCCTAGAATCAGAACTGCCTAGCCTGCCCTTAAGTTTATGAGAAATAATAAATCATTACTGCTTTAGGCTATAGAGTTAGGGGATGGTTTACTGGACTACATTTTTGTGATAATAGATACAGTACTCAAATCTATCTCTACTTATTTAAAGAAAGCATAACTCAGACATTTATACAGGGTCTACACACACACACACACACACACACACACACACACACACACACACACACACACAAACTTTGAAAGTTTAGCTGTCCAGAGTGGAAAAAAGTTCCAGAAAAAAAAATTATCTAAGCTGAATGTGGCTACTCTAGAAGCTGAGGTGGAAGGATCATTTGAGCCCACAAGTTGAAGACCAATCTGGGCAACATGGTGAGACCATCTTTAAAAAAATATATGTGTGTGTGTGTGTGTGTGTGTGTGTGTGTGTGTGTGTGTGTATACATACATACATATGTATATATAAAAATATATAAATAAAAAATATATATCACTTCATGCATATAAATATTATATATATACATATATATATATATATCATAATATATATATCATACTTGCTTAACAGACACTAACTTTTTGATCATCCTTTACATTTTCTGCTCTGTGAAGACTTCGCCCTTATACTTGTTGTTGTTGTTAGTTGCCGTCGAGTCGGTATCCGACTCATAGCGACCCTCATAGGGTTTTCAATGGCTGACTGTTTCGGGATTGCCTTGGGAGTGGGTTGCCAGGCCTTTCTCCCATTTTTGCGGTGCTGGGAATTGAACTCGGGACCTCAGAGACTGCAGCGCAGCGCTCTACCAACTGAGCTAAATCCCAGCCCGCCCTTATACTAGGCCGGGTTATTTTTTTCCTCCATATCCCAAAATGTCTTACACAAATATCTAGCAATGTACTTGTCTGTCTGAATTGTGATGGTCTAGCTTAGTTGGTAGAGTACTGCTCTGTGCACTCTGAGGCCCTGGGTTTGAACCCCAGCACTGCAAAAATGGGAGGAGGACATGGCAGCCCACTCCTGAAGTAATCCTGAAACAATCAACCATTGAAAACCCTATGAATAGCAGAGAACACTGACATAGTGTGGGGCATGGCACAGTGTTGGGGAGTGTTTTGTTCTGTTGTACATAGGGTCCCTATGAGTAAGACTCAACTCCATGGCCTCTAGCAACATCATTTTAATTTCTCTTTTCCTATGGACTAGATTGCCTGCAGCTGTAGCCCTGTGGCATCCGATCCCGTCAGATCTCGGAAGCTAAGCAGGGTCCGGCCTGGTTAGTACCTGGATGGGAGACCGCCTGGGAACACCAGAAGCTGTAGGCTTGGGAGAATCACCTGGCAACCCCCTCCCAAAAATCAATCTGCCACTGAAAACCCTATGAACAGCAGAGAAGCACTGACAATAGTGTTTCCCCTGTTGTACAGAGGGTTGCTATGAGTCCCATACCAACTCGAAGGCACCTAACAACAACAACAATGAACTAGATTATAAACCCCTTGCAGACATTAGATAAATCCTTTCTTCCTTGTACCCCAGAACAGTACTTGACACATATTAAGCATATCAGTTAGTGTGTATCAGTTCAATGAGTGTTAAGTGAACAAATGAAAGACATACAAAGATACAATGACTATGCTCCAAGAACTCAAAGTTCAGTATTAAAAAAAGAGTTACACTAAAGAGTAACAAATGCTATGACAAAGCAAACAAAGGATTAAGAAGCAGCCATCAATTTTATGTATGTGGAGCAAAGAGGAATGGGCATAAAAGGTTTCAAAGAGGTACCACCTAAACTAGAACTTGAGGCAAAGATTGCTAGTGAATGGGGTAGTTGTATGCTAGGACCAACTTTCTTGGGAGGAATGGAAAAATATCTCAGGGGAAGAAAAAAAGTCCTGATTTGTAGTACTTGCTGATGTTCATGGTGTAAATACCTTCATCTAGGGCGATTTCAAATTACAAACTGGTTTGCAAAATTATGGATATATAACAATCAGCTCTTCCTAGCTGATGGGAACCCAACTCCAGTATACTACTAGACAGGGGTAAATGACAATGCATTAGGGAAAAGGGAATTCCAGGTAGTATGAACAGGTTGTACAACTACAACTAATACATAAAACGACAGGGTCGACCTGGGAAATTACAAGTAGCATGCTGCTGAAGTATTAAGGAGGGAAAAGCCAGAGGCTAGATTGAGAAAAGCTTGATATACTAAGCTGAGGAGCATGAACTATATCATACAGGGGAGTCACTGAAGAGTTTTAAGGAGGGGATTGACAAAATCAAATTAGCCTTTAAAGAGATCGCTCTAAGAAAAGTGAAAATGGCAGATGGGAGGAGAAACAAGACTTAGGAAAGCTGTTTTGACAGCTATTGCAGTCATACAGTAAAGCTGTAAAAAGGCCTGAGCAATAACTAAGGATCTGGAAAGGAGACTGACTTAAGATATATTCAGGAGGCAAATCTTTAGGGTGTGATAGCCTATGGGAAATGATAAGAGGAAAGAGAAGACAATATCTGTTATGTTTTTAGTTAATTAAGTCTGGAAGGAACGTACTGTATAACTCAGCAAGAAGTTTAAGAAAAATGACAAGTTTCTGTTTTGGAATGTGAGAGTGTGTGTGTGTGTGTGTGTGTGTGTGCGCGCGCGCGCGCGCACACACAAGACAAAGAGAGAGAGAGGGAGAGAGAGGGAGACAGAGAGGGAGAGAGAGGGAGAGAGGGAGAGACACAGTGAGTGTGTGTGTACGTGTTGTTATACAGGGGTAGGGAAAGAGAAGGGGAGGCAGAGAATGTAGAGAAGGCAATAATTGTTTTGGTTGATTTAAAATCAATCAATTGTGGTTGATTTGGTTATAATAGTTCCAATGGAATATGAAAAGTAAATCTATCCAATAGTGATTTCAGGACCTCAGGAAAAAAAAGGATAGCAGAGAAGATTCTGGAGTTGTCACCATACAGAGATAATTAAAGCTACGGGAGGAGGGCTGGGGATGTATTCTCAGTGGTAGAGCACTTGTCCAGCATGCCTGATGTGCTGGGTTCAATCTCCAGCACCGCAAAAACAAACAAGCAAACAATGAGAACAACAAACTCTGAGAATAGATGAGACTGCCTAGTAGGGAAACTGTGGCCACTTAAGATTAGACCAGATCACAGTCTAATTTGATTTGATCAGATTTCTCTATGGGGATGATCTCATTCAGAAAGCTTCAGAGAAGAATGAGCTGGAGAAGAGTTACACTAACAGCAAGGAGCCTAAATTATTCTCCCCTCTGCAAACTACAATACAAATATGACAAAACAAATCAACATTAAGTGGAACATGATTAAAGTTTTATACTTTCTTAAGCCAGTACTGCAGGACCTAGTAGGTTTCGCTCTTTTTGGAGCTCATCAGCTGCAGGTAACGGCTCAAATCTACTCTGATACATTATACTTGTATAGCATTTTCCCATTTACAAAGTTTCCCACACGCAGTCTTCTATTTGTTATATCCCCAACAATTCTTGAGAGTTTCTTCAGTATTAACTAAAGCACACTTTACATTCAGGTCTTTAAAGCTTTGCTGAGGCAAAGTAGCACATTTGGGCATGGGAGGGATTGAACCTAGGGCCTCTGAGCCACAACACTGGCCCACATAATTCTTTTTTGTAAAACAGCCAAAAGCTAAGTGAAGGACAGCACAGCTGTCCATAGTCTAGGCTGTTATCTAACATACAAGATGGTTTTCCTCTATTCTTAGAATCAAGGCAGCACAGATCCAATCACACTGAAGTTGAAGAGCCCTTTAGCTGCCCAGTGAACCCTGTTGGTCCCGCCATTCCTGCCACTCTCATCACTAAATTAGACTAATTTTTCATCTCTCTTCCTTTATGCTTCTGATAGTAACACTAGAATCAAGGTTAATTTGAGAAAAAGGAACAAAAATTAATACAAAGAAATATTTAAGCAGAACAATTTATTGAAACATTTCCTGAGAATAAACTACATGGTCCATGTAAGCACACATAAATATACACCAAACACTGGCATTCAGGGGAAGAACAAAGTATCTGGTAAGCTATCACTTATGGTAAAGGGGAGGAGGGTGGAGGAGGACTATATATACATATTTATTTTCAAGTGCATAAAATATCTCTGGTAACTTTAGGAACTTGGTGGCTGTGGTATGAGAGATGGGAAAGAGACTTTTGACTATAGATTATTTTGAATTTTGAACCATGTGAATATCTGAAAAATATAATTTAACACATATCTCCACCACTGTCCTGGGCTGGGATTTAGCTCAGTTGGTAGAGCACTGTGCTACAGTCTCTGAGGTCCTGAGTTCAATTCCCAGCACCACAAAAATGGGAGAAGGGCCTAGCAATCCACTCCCAAGGCAATCCCAAAACAGCCACTGAAAACCTTATGAGGGCCGCTATGAGTCGGATACCGACTTGAACCACCTAACAATAACAATAACCACCACTGTCCTACACACTTAGCTGTGTGTGTGTTGGCAGGTGGTGCTGGCACAGACTTGTAACTGAAACTCACAAGGCTGACTGTCTTTTGTTTTTGTGGTTTTTTGATCTTCTTTAATATTCTCAATGCCTTAATTTGATCTTGCCATGCTCAGAAACAGAGGTCCATGGCAGAAGAATATTTTAGTTGTATTAGCAACTATTTAGCTTAAATTTTAATCACCTTAAATTTTTTTTTAAAAAGTCCTCACAAAAAGCCCTTCTATTGACTTTTCTCCATTTTTTCTCATTGATGAAGAAATAACATAAAGTAGCTGGACTAAAGCAAGCCAGGAAATAAAGGAAAGAAGTGAAAAAATATTTCTAAAAAGAATATATGGGAAAGCCTAGAGAAGAATCTGTAAAAGAAGGAAGAAAGAAGGAAAAACATAAAAGTTTGATGGCAAGTTTATAGCACAGTACTTCAGTGGTTCATGAAGCAAATGGAAAAGTATTTATACTCAACAGCTATTATGTTAAGAGAGTGGCAGGCAAGGTCTGGCATTAAATATGAAATGGATTTACGAATCCCCAACTAAAATTTATCTCATCATTTTACAGCCATTGCTGGATTCTCTGGAAATTCACAGCTTCACATAATCTCAATGATGTTTACTCTGATATTTGAGGAAGAAAATAACTATCAGTAATCAACTATTTGAAACCATCATATTAGTAGCTAGAAGGAAATGTTTGCAGCTAAGTTATGCACAAAGACTATGCAAAAAAATCTACACTTTATATTTCATATCTCATGGAAAACATGAGTTTATTTTTACTTAAGCTCTAAGAAGCCAATGTGCACTCATATGGATGTACCTATGACCTACGACATCTGCTCTGATTGTTGGTGCTTACATCATTCCAAATGTTGAATATTTTAAATCTCAATCTTGAATGACACATCTATGCACCTCATGTGGCCTAACCTATACTTTTGAGATAGGCCCAGGGCAAGCTTGTGAAAATGTAAAGAGAACCTAGAACTGAGCATGCCCATGATATGTGAACATGAATAGGAGTTAACAAGCTAATGATTGATTGTAGTAGTTCCTACAGACCAAAGTTTGTTGACATCCTCTACCCCTGGCAATCAAGCAGGGGTAGTTCTGAAAGAACCCTTAAGTACTAAAGAAAGTAAGTACTCATTTCAGATATTGGTCAAAATAAGAGAAATGAGATCAGCAATCAAATCTCCTGTTCTCTGCTGAAATCCCCTCCATAATAAGTGAATTCAGTAACCCTTTGCTAGAACATTCTCAGTGATGAGAAGTTCTATTTTTGTGGAACATTATATTCCACTTTGGGCACTGATCTGAATCTGGCTCCTCCTCTTTCAGTTTCCCACCAAGAAGCAATCTTCAAAACTCAGCTCTCTCTCTTTCATGGAGCTTTCATTCACAAAGTTCAAAGGGTTACTTCAAGGTTTACTGAGGGCACATCTCTCCTGTCTTCCTAACTATCTCTGGGACATGGGTCTTCACATTAGAAAGACATAATAATATGCTTCAGCTTCTTTAAACCCTTTTCCAATGCATATACTATTGTTGTTGTATATTTTAATTCTCTTTCTAAATCCAATAATTCATTACTATTGTTTTATTTTCACACTCCTTTTTGCATCTCAAATAATTTTCTGTCTCAAGTAGTTCTTTTAAAGCCTCCCTTTGGAGAAATACTTCTAGAAGGTTTTTACTTCAATTATACTTTCCTGGAAATTCTGTTTCAACTATGCTTGCTCTTTCTATCTTCAAAATTATTTTATTTCTTAAATATAGTAAACATTTTATGGGCTTCATCTGGTAATTTCTATATCTGAAAGACCTTGAGGTCTAATTCTATTCACTATTGTTCTTGCTGGTTCTTGTTTGATGAGATCTGTTTTCTGGTGAATTTTTAAATTCCTTTACTGTGAGTTGCTTATTTCCCTTAGAGTTATCTGTGGAAATTGCAAGAAGTCTGGAATAAGGATCCATTCCTCCAGAAAGGATCTGTGTTAGCTTGTCTCAGGTACCTAAGAGCCAAAAACATTTTAGAATCATTTTAAATAAATTTTCAGAATGAGGTTTCAGAAATACTCAATATAATTTGGTCTACAAACTGAAGTGAAAACCAACTTATACTTATCAATTTTCTTCCTTTCCTTTCCTCCTCCTCCTCCTTCTTCCTTTCTCTCCCTCCCTCCCTCTCTCTCTCTCTCTCTCTCTCTCTCTCTCTGAGACAGGGTCTTGTGGTGTAGCCCAAGCCATTCTAGACCAAGCTGGCTTCAAACTCACACAGATCCTTCTGCCTCAGCCCCTCACGTGCTGGGATTACAGGTGTATGCTACCATGCCCAGCTACAGTTATCAGTTTTTAAAGGAGACAACATTAATATTTGAGAGATTCCTTATAGCCTTCTAGAAGGGGAGGAGATGAATACATTTCTTCATCATTCTAGTAATGAAGGTGTAGTCCCTTGGCTTCCCAGATTTGTTGCTGGGACAGGGAGAGGGACTTCAATTAGGTTTTTTACCTTCAGTCAGAACCAGATTTATCTCCAGACTTCTGAGCCCCATGCAGCTTCAAAGCTAAGAAAATCAACTCAGTAAATGTCCTCAAGGTTAATGCTTTCTTCAGCACTCTTACTTCCCTGGATCCTTGTCTTCACTTAGTTTTTGGCCTACCCATTCCATATTTTCTTTCCAGCAAATTTAGCTACCATTTTAAACTGCTTTCACTTGGAAAACTGGTCTAGGCATCAAGTCTGCCCTATTTTCAGAAAGGGAAGACCTATATACTATAGTATCTTCAAGCACAGAATAGGAAATGTATGCCAGGACAGTAGTCTTGAAAGATTAGAATTGTTTATTCTAACTCTTTAAACATCATCTCCTCTATTCAACCCATCATAATAAATCCTGTTGATGGATTCTGCCTTCAAATTTCCAACTTATTCTTGAATATTCAACTCTATTTTTGCTATTGTCTTAGTGCTGGGCCTTATCTTTTTCTAGCTAAGCTAGAAGAATTTAGAGGATCTAAAATTCAGCCTGCACACAATGAAGAGCTTAAGCTTTCTAAAATACTGGCTTTGTAATTTGTTATATATTTGTTATAATCACCCTCTATTTAATAATGAGTTGAATCCCCAAATGTCAACTTTCTAGGATCTGGTCCCATTTTGTCTATCCCAATACAGATTCTCAGCCCCAAACACACCTGTCCTCTCTTTGCTCCCTGCTTATGTTATGTGCATTTTTGCTAACAGGGTGTTGAGCCAGTCTTATTAACCAAGTTATACCAATCCTTTCAGGCTTTGTTCTTTTGTAGTTTTCTCTGATAACTCCCAACATGCTTGCATTGCTTTGGATTTCCCTGAGCCCTTGTGCATGCAATACATATTTTTAATTAATATTATTCAACTAGATATAATTCTTTAATATTTGAAGTTAAGCCATAAGCAGCTTAACCAGAATTCTAAACTAAGTCTGGCCAAAGTCTGTGCTTTTTCTAATATATAAAACTGACTCTCAATATTCAATATAATGCTGTTGTTTGCATAAGAAAGAAACCAGACTCTATAAAATCTGATGTAATCACACTTCACATTTACTAGTTTATCTTAAGTTGGTTAGAACAAAAAAGAATCTTATATGGCATTATAGTTTTTAAACTTTACTCATTTAAGTTTCTTAGGAAATCACCTCAAAAGGAAGTCTGTAGTAGCTTTTCAATAAAGATAACAAGCTCTTCCAAATGTAATTACCCACTTTCTGAATCTCTTATCAAACTAGAAAACTATCCTTTAGGGTGAATACTATCCTATGGCTTAACCGTCTATAAGTTCACCCTAAGAACTATTACAGGGTAAGGAAAAGATACTAAAAGCCTGGTTTTATAAATTATTCTAATGTTAATAAGCAACCACCAAGTAAAAATAGGCTATATTACATCAAATTTACCCAATTCACTTTGTAACAAATAGCCAGTTATCTCTAGACTAGACTTCAGGGGTAACTCATTTGGAATTTATAATGCAGAACCATTTTCCTACATTAAAATGTTGCTGTCTCTTGAATTATCTTGAATAATTTATGGGGTTAGCTTTTAATATAAAAATAAAGAACTCTCTTGTCATATAGACTTTTGGAAAATGGTTGTTTAATTCTAGGCCAAATAAGGGAGGACAGATTGGAAAAAACAAATTGTTCTTATTGCTATCATAGGACAGTGTTTGTCTCTCTTACCTTTCCTGTCCCGTCCTTCAACACATACTGGCAGACCTCCTAGGGCAATGCAGAAATCCAGACAAGAGAAGGAAGCACACTAAAATAATGGAGGACAGGCTACAGGAGATGGACAGTATCAGATATCATGTGGAAGAAAAGAAGGAATTGTCACAGTTAGCCACTTTGTTCAAGAGAAACTCAACCTGATCATTTCAAAGGTAGAGAAATAAAGAGGAAAAAAAGAAAGGTCCTTTACTTTTTTGTTTCAAGGTTCCTTTCAATAAGAACAGACAGAACTGCAGTTAATTTGCACATTAATCTTCACAGGGACAGATACAACTAGCTAACAGTACAAAGGGACAAAAGATAAACAAGACTCTCTAATGTTAATCAAGAGATACAATTATAGACTTTGAGAAAAGAAAAATATTAGAACTATAATCTAGAAGCAGTTAAGAGTTATTCTCTCATTCTTTTTTCTAAGAACACAATTAAAAACAATAGTAATCCCAATGTTTAAATATAAAAATGGTGAATAAGGCATGTACATTTAAGATTCTTAACTACATGACCTTACACTAGGAAAAACAATAAAACTGTCATGATTAACAGGGGTAGTAGAAAACTAACAAAGTAGCCCCCAAAGGAGCTTTTCACATCAGGGGCAATCTTCTGCATATATTTGCATTGTGCAAAATACCTCCTCTATTCCAGTCTTAATTATCTCTCCTATCTAGATACCATAATACTTAAAATCCTATCATTGGGAGACAAGAGTTTCAGGTTTAATACAGACTTTGTAACTTAGTGTTTTTCCCCCAAATGCAAGATGTTAAGAAAGTCTGAAGCTAGTCACACTAGCAGTGTGATTTTGTTTATTTGTTTACATTTTTTCATGATAGAGGTAGTTTCTAAAAATGGATACTTACATGGGTCCGGAGATAGGAAAAAGGGACAAAGACGATACAGAAACTATGAAAAACTATTTCCCAATCCTGGGTAGAACTAGTTGCTTTCTTATGAAAACATTACAGATTAAATCCTTTGTAAGTGAGACTTACGCATTTCTTTAAAATACTTAATTTCAACAAAAATCAATTAATGTCAAAACAAAGTAAATGACATTTTTGACAAAGCTAGGTTTTCTACAAGGTTAAAAGACAATTTATGTAAAAATGAATTCATTTTTAAAATTTAAATGGTTTTGCCAATTCTGATAACATCTGAATAGTGTATCCGAATTTGTTAAATAAAATGCATACCTCATATTCTTTTCTGCAAACTTTGGAAATATCATTCTTTGAAGATGCCTAAAAGCCAACAAATTTCTTCATTAATTTATTATACATTCTATTTAGCATAGGACAAAAAAACCCCCACAATTAGTGTATGTTAATTGCTGGTGCAATATTCTTAATTTCATCAAAGAAAATCTAATACTCAAATATTTAAAAGTTCCTAAAAGACAACAATTTCTGTAGGACACATTCAATATGCTAACTTCACTCTAACTTTTATGGTTTTAATCTCACATAATAACATGGCTCTTTTGTTATTTTGGAAACTAGATGACTTTGAAGGAAATGTAAATCAGAGGACTTTTTTAGCTGAATTCCACTCTAGCAAATTTTCTTGTGAAGCTCTGCCACAGAAAATTTTCTTGTGAAGCTCTGCCAGGGAACTTACATTTTGTTTTTTCTTTAACCCTTCATATTTAAGGCTTTATACTGAACATATTGAGCCAATTTCCTCAGAAAACTGCCATATATAATAGAGAGAAAAAAAGAGTATGACGGCAGGCAATTAACAAAAGTTACTTTTATGTAATTCTCTCAACAAGCTTATGAAGAAGATTTTATCCCTTCTATAGATGAGCAGATTGGTGCTCAGAAAAACAGCCAGTTATTTACCATGTTTAAGCATGTACCTTTTTGTGTGTTTTGTTTTTTTGTGGTACTTGGGGGTTGAACCTCAGGCCTCGCACAGACTTTGCAAGTATTCCACAACTGGGCAGCACTCCCAGCCCTTTTTTTTATTCTTTATTTTTGAGTCAAGGTCTTGCTAAATTATGCAGGCTGCCTCTGGCCTTGAACTTGCAATCTTTCTGCCTCAGTCTCCCAAGTCACTGGGATTAGAGGCATGCACCATGGTGCCATGCTTAAGTACCTAGTTCTATGTAAAACAAGCCAAAACAAATTTGCTGAGAGGTGGATATTCTTCCACCTGACATCAGTCTCCATTTAGAAATATAGTGCCAGAGCCATGTGGCTTGGTTTTTTGTTTCATTTCCTTCTGTTCTGTCACCTAAGCCCATTTAATTTTTTTTTCTTTTGAGACAAGGTCTCCCTGGGTAGCCCAGACAGACTTGGAATTCACTATGTAGACCAGGTTGGCCTCAAACTCTAACCAATCCTCCTGTGTCAGCCTCTGGGGTGCTGGGATTATAGGCATGCACCACCACACCCGACTCAGCCCAAGCAATTTAGAATAAACCAGCTGATAAAGATGGGGAAGGCAAGAAGCAGAATGGGCTAGCCACTGCTTTATGTCCCATCAGACCGATTATAGTTCAAATCTTGAGTGTACAACTCAGTTGCACCTTACTACCTGGAGGAGATAAGAAAGAATAAGAGATGACTGAGGCTCTTTCATGCAATGGCCATATGCTGTTCCAAAGAGTGTCACTCAGGCTATAGCACAGTGTCTTGTGTAAAAATGAAGGTGATACCCTGTCTCATATGCTCCAGAGACCAGTCTCCAGAAGAACAAAGTAAGAGAAGGCTTTCCAGCTGTGGTTTCAGATCCATTTAAACAACCATCTAAACAACTAGTTTCCCTATTTAAGTCTACATTCACCACCTGGAGTGGAGAAGCCAAGAAGCCAGTTTTCCTATTCTGAGGAGACACTATGAGAATACACAGTGAAGAGGAACTCAAGAACCTAACTTGAATTGGACCAGAGATCAAATTAAAGAGAAGCCATAACTTACTGTAGGAGTCATAGTTCTCTTAAGAGCAGAGAAGGGATATATGACAACATGCTTAGGGTAAAGCCATGATGAAGAGTGAACAGAAAATGAAAACAAAATAAGTCAACTGTGTCAACTGCTCTCATCCAAACATATACCCTAAATTTACACAACCATTTGGAGATGATTCACCATGACCTGTGCAAAATAGGAAAGGACTTGATTCCCATAAAATCCCTTCTTTATGAGAGGAGGAGAGATAAGAAAGAATAAGAGATGACTGAGGCTCTTTCATGCAATGGCCATAACTAAAAACTATTAAGTCTAAAAGGAAATGGTCTATGCAAGAAATGCTAAATTTGTACTTTCTGTGGGTCACCTCACCAAAGTTATGAAGTACACAAGACCCAAAACATATGCACAGCTAAAACCCAAACTGTACTCCATGACACCTAAAAACCTGATTGCCAGGTGTTACCTGCTTGCATGCCTGTCGACACTCCACAGCAATAGCCAATTCACAGCAGCCTAAGCCAACCCAGCCGTCAGACTTCTTAAACACACCTTAAAAACAAAATGTTCAAATGTTTTGGTTATAAGTAGTAACAAAGATAAACAGCAAACCAAACAGTTTCATGGATACTAAGTTAGTAGAGTGGGGCTGGGATTTAGCTCAGTTAGTAGAGCGCTGTGCTGCAGTCTCTGAAGTCCTGAGTTCAATTCCCAGCACCACAAAAATGGGAGAAGGACCTGGCAATCCACTCCCAAGGCAATCCCCCGCCAAAAAAACAGTCAGCCATTGAAAACCCTATGAGGGTCGCTATGAGTTGGATACTGACTCGAAGGGACCTAACAACAACAACAAAAGTTAGTAGAGTAATTGCTCTGTGCTGAGGCCCAGAGTTCGATCCCCAGCACCGAAAAAATGAAAGAAGGACCTGGTAGCCCACTTCTGAAACAATCCCAAAACAATCAGCCATTGAAAACCCTATGACTAGCAGAGAAGCACAGACATAGCGCCAGGCATGGCAGTGTCAGGGAGCATTTCATTTTATTATACCATAGGATCACTATGAGTCCGAGCCAACTTAATGGCACTTAACAACATCAGAAGTCAAAACAGATGTCCATAGGAAAACGAGTTCAGACAGCAGGGCCTCAAAATTATTGAGTCCTCCCAGTGCTATCAGTCTCCTTAGGGTCCCCCTTAGCAAAATTATTATATCCTTTGTTTTTCCCTCTTTTCCATGCTCACTCTAAAATCTCTTTAAAATCATTCTCACTCTTATATAGGTAACATCTGTATCAGAGACCATAACAGGGTAAGAAATGCAAAGGAGATCTCTCTTATTTTTAACTGTAAATCAAAAACAAAGATTTTAATTTTACTTAACAAGTGAACAAAAAGGAGTAGAAATATTATTTGTTCAAAATATTAAATACATTGTTAGGTTGTTAGGTGCCATTTAGTTGGGACCGACTCATAGTGACCCTATGTACAACAAAACCTAACACTCCCTGATTCCGTGCCAGCCACATGATCTTACTTATGTTTAAGCCCATTGTTATAGACACTGTCAATCCATCTAGTTAGGGGTTTTCCTTTTTTTCATTGACCTGCCACTCTCCCAAGCATGATGTCCTTCTCCAGGGATTGGTCCCTTTGACTACATGTCCAAAATACATAAGATGCAGCCTAGCTATCCTTGCTTCCAAGAGCACTCTGGTTACAATTCTTCTAGGGCAGACCTGTTGGTTCTGTGGGCAGCCTATGGTATATTTAAAATTCCTCTCCAGCACCATAACTCAAAAGCATCAATTCTTCTCCTGTCTCCTTTATTCAACGTCCAGCTTTTATAACCATAAGATGCAACTGAAAATACCATGGCATAAAGCAGGTGCACCTTTGTCTTCAATGTGACATCTTTACTTTTCAACACTTTAAAGGAGTCTTTTGCAACAGCTTTTCCCAATGCAATGAATCTTTTGATCTCTTGACTGCTGCTTCCACGGGTGTTGATTATAGAACCAAGTAAAGCAAAATCTTGGACAACCTCAATCTTTTCTCCATTTGTTGTGAAGTTGAGTATTGACCCAGTTGTAAGGATTTTTGTTTGTTGATATTGAGGTGTAATCCACACTGAAGGTTGTGTTCTTTGATTTTCATCAGTAAATGCTTCAAATCCTTTTTACTTTCAGTAAGCAGAGTTGTGTCATCTGCATAATGCAGGTTGTTAAGGAGTCTTCCTCCAATTACAATGCCACGTTTCTTCTTCATAAAGTCCAGCTTCTTGGATTATTTCCTCAGCATAGAGACTGAAGAGGTACAGGGAAAGAATATAGCTCTGGTGCACACCTTTCTCCACTTTAAACCAGGCAGTGTTTCCTTGTTCTGTTCAAAGACTGCCTCCTGGTCCATGTACAAATTCCTTATGAGTACAATTAAGTATTCTGGTATTCCCATTATTTGCAATGTTATCCATCATTTGTTATGATCCACACAGCCAAATGTCTTTGCACAGTCAATAAATAGATGGACATCTCTCTGGTATTCTCTGCTTTCAGCTAATATCCATCTGACATCAGAATGATGTCCCTGGTTCCATGCCCTCTTCTGAATCTGGCTTGATTTTCTGGCAGTTTCCTGTCTATTTACTGCTGCAGTTGCTTTTGAATGATCTTTAGCAAAATTTTGCTTGCATGTGACATTAATGATATCATTTGGTAATTTCCACATTCGGTTGGATCCCCTTTCTTGGGACTAGGCACAAACACGGATCCCTTCCAGTCAGTTGGCACCATGATCCTGTTTAAAAACAGGATATTCAGAAAACATGCTGAACAATTTTTGTGAGCCAAGCCTGGCTTTGACGGGCAGACTTAATCATGGGCAAAATGACTGTGTACTATTTTGGTTCAATTTATGCAGAGCA
This sequence comes from Pedetes capensis, assembly GCA_007922755.1. Lineage (NCBI taxonomy): Eukaryota > Metazoa > Chordata > Mammalia > Rodentia > Pedetidae > Pedetes > Pedetes capensis. The sequence goes on from VMDO01000698.1 coordinate 209,198, forward strand.
GCAATTTCTCCAACCAAATTACTGTGAAATCAAAAGATGATAAAACTATAAAGAGTCTTTTAACATATTTTTCAGATCCCTTTTGTAATCATAAATGTCAGTGAATGACTTCTAATATAAAATTGTGAGGTATAAGAAATAATTATGAAAAGAGAAAAGATCATGTTTGTAGGGAGACTGAAAAGTCCTACTTATTTCTAACGGAATCAAGGAAAAATGCTCTTTGCTATTTCCATGGAAGACATATATGTGCAAATCCCTGTTTGCATTAGATTATTTACATTTTTAAAATGTCAAAGATTCAAGGCAATAGGTAAAATTGTTCTCTAAATGAAACTAGCACTTAACATAACAAATAGAAGTCATATACTAAAAAATAAGATGAGAAGAAGCAAACAAAAAAAAAAAAAAGAAGAAGCAAACAAATGATTTTTTTTCTTTTAAGCTGTTTTATTGATGACAGAAACTGTATAATTATAGACTTGATGAGGAACCTGCAAACAATAAAGAATGTGTCTGTTGCCAGAAAAATACAATTACTCCAGGTCCTTCAGACATACAAATACAGAGTTCTTCATACCAGGTGGCTTCTGTGCAACAAAGCCATTTTAGAATATGTAATTGTGCTTCTACAAAACCTTCAAGGAATGAGGTAGTTTCCTTTGCCTGCTGAATTTTCTGCACTCCCATTACTACACTGTAATCAGCTTAAATACTTTCAAACATATCTTTTAAACAATTCCTCATGAAAGCCAACCCTCATTTATAAAGTGTTTATATCCTTGTATCTACTTACATTTTCCTAAAGAGAATTTCAAGAGTCACTATACAATCAGAGAAATTTGAGACTTACAGTGGCTGGGGTTTACCATTATAATAGCAATTACAATCAGATTCTGATGAACCAGAACAGGTTCTAAAAATACCACAGTTAACCAGATATTCTCTTCCCATCTATAAGCTCTGATTTAAAAACTTCCTCTACTTATTTGCCCTCAGATGCCATGGTGAATAGGCACATATACTTTGAAAGTGTGGGCCAGGCTCCTGCTCAATATATTAGCTACCAGGGTACACTGTGGGATTATTTATTGTTGCAGGCCACCAGGGAAATATCTGCAAAATTTATGGATGCCTACACGTTAGCTAGGGCTGGGATTTAGCTCAGTTGGTAGAGCGCCGCTCTGCAATCTCTGAGGTCCCGAGTTCAATTCCCAGCACCACAAAAATAGGAGAATGGAAGTAGCAATCCACTCCCAAGGCAATCCCGAGAAACAGTCAGCCACTGAAAGCCCTATAATGATTGCCATGAGTTGGACACGACTCGACGGCATCTAACAACAACAACACGTTAGCTAGATTTTTATTTTATTTTATTTTATTTTATTTTATTTTATTGACAGTCTTGCTATGTAGCCCAAGCTAGCCTCGAACTTGCTATGAAGTCCAGGCTGGCTTTAAATTCACAATATTCCTGCCTCAGCCTCTCTAGTGTACTTTTAAGACCTGAGTCAAATCTATGAAAAGCTAGCCATACTCTCGAGAGAGAATGCCTAGTTTCCTAGAAAACCTCTTAGTGACATAGAAATTGAGAATGTTTGCATTCCTTTCCTAACCCTGAGAATAACTTTCATGTCCATCTGAAACAAGACTGAGGAAATTCCAGCATATTGCATATTTTAGTTATAAACTAAATAATTTCCAAATCAGTTACCCTTTACCAAAGAAAGAGATAGTATCTCTAAGGGAAAAAAAGTCAAAATTATTCCTTGTCACTTATTATTTGGCTTCAAGGAGTTTCATGAATCTCAGAATAAGATGGTTGAAAAATGATACAATCGACCTTACAGATTACTCAATTAAAATAAACTCATCCAAATAGGTACTAATCTAAAAGTAGTTTCCATGTAACACAATCCTTAGATTATAAACACAAGATTGTGGCTTAGTTCTAATATCTGATGAGTTTGTTACTAGAGGGAATCACTTCCTAATGACATTATTTGTATTTGGCACCTACACTGAAAGTTGAAGATCCCAATGCCTGGCAGAATAAGAAGGAAGCTCCTTTGGCAATGCAGAATTAAGTTTGATTCCCCCTCCCTTTACCATTTCTTCTCTTCACTACCTTTATTTGTTCTTCCTCTGACATTTCCTTTCATTATTTTTTTCCATAATCAATAATAGGCAACTAAGAACCTCACCATTGTTGATACTGCATACACAGAGAAATCTGTCAGTGTGACTGCATTTTAATTCATTCCTATCGCACAGCTTACATTAATTCTTACCACCACAATAGGGGATTACATAAATTGAAAGATATGCAACTTAGGTTTTAGACCTGGCTGATTGTGTCAGACTGATGACTTAAAACTTCAAAGTTTTTGTCCAGGAGATTTTAAAGAAGCCTTCAATTTCTAGAACTGAATTTCATGCCTTTATCATTAAAGCAAGTATGCAAACAAATGATTTACATGTAGACAAAGCTCTCAAAATGTAATTATAAATTGTTTCAAAGTTGATTAAATATAAACCATTATAATTATAAAAACTGACTAAAAATACTTTTACTGACTGTAAAAATACCGTATAAGCTTCTTTATGGCTGTGTTTTACTCAATACCTAATATAATTTCCCCTAAACCTTTGCTGCTTGCTATTCAGAATCTCTCACGTGTTAGAATTATAAATAGAATCCATATATAACCTAAATTCTGTGAGCTGTTATATATAATACTACTGTATTGATACATATTTCTATGTATCAGTAGCCTTAAAATAAATTATTCAACGAACTTTTGCATTTATTGAACCTCTATTATGTATAAGATACTATTAGTGCTACATGGGATACAAATTATGAAATAGGTAAAATATATCACTTATCCCATAATGGAGATTACAGTATGGTAAGAACAGTGGTGTGTGTGTGTGTGTGTGTGTGTGTGTGTGTGTGTGTGTGTGTAAATTCCAGGACAATAGGGGGAGGGATAACTAGGAAAATAGGCAAGGAGATGGGCAATTCCATGAAGGCAAACATCCAGATTTGTTTTACTCCTTTTTTCAAGATGGTGGCTTTCACCAGGGCTGGAAAATAAACTTCAATTCTAGAAGATTATGAGTATCAGTCTGGGGAAGCTGGTGTTTATTCCAATGGAAGTAACTACTCTTAAGGGATTCTTTCTGAAGGGTGAGAGAGACAAAGATAATGTATTGAAATATCAGTGATAAAGTCATTAGAATATTCTATCCCAAGACTATAATAACAATGACTTGAACTAGGAATAGAGAAGTCAGATGAAAGATTTTGCAAGACAGAGTCAATGGAACTAGAAAGAAAAGGAATCAAAGATAACTTGTAGATTTCCAATCCAGGGTCCTTCACAAAAGGGGCAATTATGAGTTTAATTTTGGAATTGCACTTCAGATGCCACCTGGATGCGTAAATCCAGGTAGAGATGTCTATAAATCACAAACAACAAATTAGATTTGAGAGTTCCCTTCCCAGGGTTAATTAGTTAACAGTTCTGGGAAGGAATGAGATTATCAGTGTGAGTATGAAGAGAGAAGAGAAAAGCTCTGCCCATAGGAATAACCACAGTCTTTAGGGCAGGTAAGAGAAGAAAGGCAGGACAGAGAGAATAAAGTTCTAAGGCCAAGGTGAACTCATAAAAAGATAGTGGTCAATAAGATAAAATATTGCAGAAAAATCAATGAGAGTAAATATTGAAAAATTCATAAGATCTAGCAATCAAGAGACTCTGGTGATCCTTTAAAGACTAGTTTCAGGAGAACAGCAGAAATGGAGATAAGAGTACAAAGTTAAGGACTAAACGGATAAGAAGAAATTACACATTTAAAAATTTTGGCCAGGTGCCATGGCACACACCTTGTAATCCCGGCAACTTGGGAGGCCGAGGCAACAGGATTTCAAGTTCAAGGTCAGAGGCAGCCTTCACAACTTAGTGAAGCCTTGTCTCAAAATAAAAAATAAAAAAGTGGTTGAGAGTCCAGCTCAGTGTAAGATCACTTGCCTAGCATGTGCGAGTTAAGGAAAAAAACAAAACAAAAAAACCCCTCCAGAATAAAAATTAGGTTACAGGGCTATGACATAGATTTTATAGTCACAAAATAAGTTTATGTTAAACTGGGTGTGGTGGCATACACCTGTAATCTCAGCATTTGAGAGGCCGAGGCAGGAAGATCAATGCAAATTTGAGGCCAGCCACATCTACATAGTGAATTATAGGCCAGCGTGGGTTACATAGTAAGACCATTTCTCAAAAATAAATAAATAAATAAATAAATAAATAAATAAATAAATAAAATGTTACATGTTTTATTTCTATAGCTTACCTGGTAAAGATGAATTCATACAACTCCAAATTTCAACCTGAAATTGTAACCATCAGAAGGCTTTTATGTAGATAATCAGTGTCTGTATATGAGAATTAATTTCTATAGAAATTATGTAGGGTTAATTTGATTATAGCTGGGTCCATACAGTCAGTGTAGTAGAGTTACATTCATATTCAAGAAAGAAAAAAACAGCTGTGACACAAAACTATTGCTTATTCTTTTTCCATTTTCCCCATCTGAAAATAGAAACCAAAGAATGAGCCTGGTTACTCAGGGTATTTATTAAAATCTCTGTTTCCAAGCACAAATACGAAAGTATCTGTTGAGTGACTTCAGGAAAATATGTTAGAATTGTTTGACCATTGACTTTTTTTCCTTTCCAAAGAGACCACCATATCCAAAGAGGTCCCTTCATGTAAACTCTTGCCTTGGTCCATGAATATCCCAAACACTGAGGACAGCTCAGGTACTTGAGACAAGTTATTTGATCCAGACAGACAAGCAATGTAGGTATAGTAAGCCAGCAAATGGAAAGACAGGAATAGTATGTAACATATTTTCCCTTATCTCAAGTTCAACTTTTCAAAATCTAAATAAATATAAGATTTAGTTAATATAGTTTTCACAAAGGTAGTCAAAACACAATAACACATAAAATTCTAAATTCCAGATAAAATATTACTGTGAAATCTAAAGACTGGAATACATTTATATTTAAGATTATTTTTATAGCTACATCCTAAAATAGACAATAAAAGATGAAGGATAATATTCAATGTAGCAAAATTTGTGAAGATTATTTTTAAAATTCCCTAGTTAAGCCAGGCATCATGGCTCATGCCTGTAATCCCAACAACTCAGGAGGCTAAGACAGTAGGATCATAAGTTTGAGGCCAGAGGCAGTGTGTGCAACTTAGTAGGACCTTGTCTTAAAATAAAAAATAAAAAAAAGGTGGGATCAAGGAGTGTAGCTCAGTGGTAGAGTGCTTGCCTAGCATGCAGTACTGGGCTCCACACTCCAGTAATGGGGAAAAAAAATCCTAGTTAGACATAACATTTTACTCTGACTATAAATCTCCATCACATTTAAAAAATTTGCTAAATCTAAAAGTAATTCATTAGATGATTACATTCAGACAAAAGTTTCCATGGTTAAGTAAAGTAAGACTTACCATTGTTTCTGGGCAATAGTCTGGGGCACGTTGTAACAGATGTTTTAGTCGAGATTCACTTTTTGAGGAGAAAATCTATTTGACAAAAAATAAATAAAAGCTTTTGTGGTATTTTTTAGATAAGATATAAGATAGGGTAAAATTTATTAATCTTCTAGATTTATCGGGTGTCTTTTTATAAAGTTTTCCTTTATAAATGGAAAACCTTTGGAAGAATCTAAATTAAACTGGGGTAGTATTTCTTAAGCCTGCAGCTGTAGCCCTGTGGCATCCCATCCCGTCAGATCTTGGAAGCTAAGCAGGGTCAGGCCTGGTTAGTTCGTGGATGGGAGACTGCCTGGGAATACCAGAAGCTGTAGGCTTGGGAGAAGGACCTGGCAACCCCCTCCCAAAAATCAATCTGCCATTGAAAACCCTATGAATAGCAGAGAAGCACTGACAATAGTGTTTCCCCTGTTGTACAGAGGGTTGCTATGAGTCGGATACCGACTCGACAGCACCTAAGAACAACAACAACAGTATTTCTTAAAAGGTTGGTTAGTTTGGGAAATAACTAAGAAAGTCCAAATATAGCAAGCTTAGACCCTCTATAACCAAAAGAGAAAAATAGGCTACCAATCTGACAGAGTAGAGGTAGAGACAGAGATTAAGAGAGAAGGAAATAGAAAAGGAAGAAAAAAAGATAAATTTATTCTCAACTCCTCCACAAACTGATTTTAGTCAACTGATGACAATTTAAAAATAAACTATGCCATACCCCTGATATTGGTGAAGATGAAATTTATAAATAGTATTATGGCACATAGTTTCACCATAAAATGTCATGAAATAGAGACAAAGTCATCTTTTAATACAGATGATGAAGAGCTGACAAGGTTTACTCTTTAGGCTAAATGACTTACTGCCATATAGGAATCTAATTAATGCAATTACAATCTGGAGTCTCAGTAAACTATAAATCATTACACATATCAGACAGACCTTCATGGTTACCTGCAAATAGTTGAGACTGTAAAATCCATGAATGCTAAGAACAATGAAAAGGATTTATCTCCAGTTAGTTAATTTAGTAGCCATTTTTCTCCCAAACTACCAACTATAATTAAGAAGTAAAAGGAGCTACAATATTGCCATTTTGCAACCTTTAGTGAATTAATGCATTTAGCCAATTATCAACAATGACTGTTAACATCACAAAAACAGACAACTAGATACAATACCACTATATTTACAGGGAAGACTTGACAAACAAAACAAAAATAAAACTTTACTTCAATCAGATAAGTCTCTGGCTCTGTCTCACAATGCATTTGTTAATCAAGTACGGCTTGATTAAGTACGGCAAGTAAGTTTAATTTAAACTTAAATCAATTAAAATTAAATAAAATTAAAACTTCAGTTCCAAAATCTCCTTAATCAACTTCAAGTGTTCAACTGACACATGGGGCTAGAGGCTAACATGCAGAATATCTTCCTTACTGTGGAAATAACCAATGGACAGTTCTGCTCTAAATCTAACCACTAATTACTTAGAAATATAGGTGAATGAGGGACACATGAAATGACACCATGGAAATCTGTACAGCAAAGTTTAGGTTGTGTGAAACCCTACAGGACAAATGACCAAATTTATTCATCAAATAGGAGAAAACTACAGATATAAACTACAGATATAAAGATATTTAAAAGACATATAACCAAATGTATGTATCTGTATGTACCTCAGTTGAATTCTGATAAAAAAATACAAAAAACAAAACCAAAAAATCTTTAGGAAATAATTAAGAAAAATGAATAATAACTAGATATTATTACAATAGTGTATTTTCAAGGAAGTAATAATGGTATTGTGGTTACTATTATTGGTGTATTTGTGTGTATGTGTGTGTTGCTGGGGATCAGACTCAGGGCCTTGTGCAGTCTAGGCCTGCTCTCTATCACTATATTATACCCCAGCCTGGCTATTTTTTTGAAATGAGTCCTTGTAAGTACAAACTGAAAATATATCGATCAAATAATAATGACAATTAGAATTTGTTTCAATATAAATTTTTCAATGTAATGGTGGAAGTGGCGGAAAGAGTATGGACATTATAAATGAAACACAACTAGCCATGACTTAAGAACACTGAATATGCTGAATACGGTGGTTCATTATACTTTTCTTTGTAAACATTTGAGATTTTTTATTATAAAAGGATAAAAGGGAGAATGACAGGAAAAAATGGACAAAAGGAGGACAACAATGAAAGACAAGAAAGAATGAAGAGAGAAAGAAAGGAGTAAATATATGACATGGATAGTGAAGTGGGAAGAAGCACAGAGAAGGCTATGATTTCAAACAAATCCCTTCTTTCCTCAAATCTATTTCTCCTTGAAAACAACAAAACCAAAAACAAACAAAAAAGCAAATAATCTCCAAGCACTTGCTGGGTGCCATCACACATGCCTGTAATCCTAGTGACTTGGGAGGCTGAGGCAAGAGAATTCCAAGTTGGAGGCTCAAGGCAGCCTGTGCAACTTAGCAAGACCCTCTCTCAAAATAAAAAGTGGGGAGAGTGCAGCTCAGTGGTAGAATACTGGCCTAGCATGCATAAGGTCTTGAGCTCAATCCCCCAGCACTGCAAAAAACAAACAAAACAACCTCCAAGCACCTGAAACAGGTTAGAACAATGGAAAGAATGTAGAACTGAGATCATAAATACTGTATATTCTCAAGTCTAACCTGCACCTGTTCAATACTTTTAGAGGGCTAAACAATCAGATTGAGGTTAGAATGGTGTGTGGAATGAATTGGAATAGCATGATTTTTTACCCTCTAAAACTGTCGAAAGGATGCAGATTAGATTCAAGAATACATGGTAATACACTTTGAATGAAGTGGGCAACCTACATAGTTTTATAGGAGGTAGTTATATCCTCCTAGCTAAAAAATATGGACTGTGTAATCAGACACCTTTGGCTCTGAGTCCCTATTCTTTAAGTCACTGCCTTGGGAATTTAGTAAATTCTTTAACTTTTCTATATCACAACTGGCTGGGATTTAGCTCAGTTGGTAGAGCACCGCTCTGCCGTCTCTGAGGTACTGAGTTCGATTCCTAGCACCACAAAAATGGGAGAAGGATGTGGCAAGCCACTCCTGAGGCAATCCGGAAACAATCAGCCATTGAAAACCCTATGAGGGTAGCTATGAGTCGGACACAACTTGACGGCACCTAACAACAACAACAACAACATACCACAATTGGGGCTGGGGCTTAGCTTAGTTGGTAGAGCACTGCTCTGTACATTCTGAGGATTCGGTCCAATCTCCAGCACTACAAAACTGGGAGAAGGATATGGGAGTCCATTCTTGAAAACAATCCGAAAATAGCCATTGAAAACCCGAGGAGGGTTGCTACGGGTTGGACCCAATTCGATAACTTGACGGCACCTAACAACAACAAATATCACAATTACCTCACCTATAAAATACAGATGACAGCCGGGCACGGTGACACATGCCATTAATCCTAGAGACTTGGGAGGTGGAGGCAGGACGATTGTAGTCTGTGTAATTTAGTGAGACCCTGCCTCTAAATACAAAATAAAAAGAAATGGGGCTAAGGGTACAGCTTAGTGGTTGAACACTTGCAAAAAGCAAGCGTGAGGCCCTGGGTTCAATTCCTCAGTACTGAAAAAAAAAAAAAAGCAGATGACATTAGCTCCCCAAAGGGCTTCAGGTAAGAAAGTGATAAAATCCTGGTTATTACAGGAAAACTTCAAAAGATGACTGAGATCATTATTTCTCAAGAGCGAAGATTAGTTAACTCAACTAAGTTAATGAAAGAAAGACAGGACTTTATGAATAGGTATTGTTTCAGTGGAACTTACCTAAAAAGGCTCAACTAGAAAATTTCAAATCTCCAAAAATTTAAGAGTCGTATAATGATATTATTATTATCATTTTGATGAACTATTCTAGAATTCATTATAGACTCTGTGATTATTCATTCCTAAATGCTACATATATCTTTTTAGAACAAGGACATCATCATACCTGACTACAATAAAATGACCAAATTTAGGATTATAATACTGATAAAATACTATCAGTTAATATCCAGCCCATATTAAATTACACCCGTTCCTCTCAATAACGTCCTTCATGGGAACTTTTTTTTTCATTCCAGGATCCAATCTAGGATCATACATGGTTGTCATGTCTCTTTAGTTTCTTTTAATCTGGAAGTTTCTTAGCCTTTCTTTGTTTTTATAACTGATATTTTTAATATTATTGGTACTTCTGAAGAGTACAGACTGCTGTTTTGAGGAACATTCCTCAAACTGGGTTTGTCTTAATTGTTTCCTCATGATTCAGGTTATGCATTTTGGGCAGAATCCTTTATAAAATACTGTATTCCTTCTCAGTTCTTCATGCAGGCAGACACATGTCAATTTGTCAGATTATTGGTGATCTGAATGAACTCTGACTATATGTTTAAAGATGCTATACAACAGACTTCTCTAAAATAATTAAATTTAATAAACAGTTTACATAACTGATAGCTTTTAAAATTATTATCAAACTTACCTGTTCACATACATCACGGCACATTTGGTTGTCCTTTGAATGATTACAACATATTGCACCTAGGAAGAAAAAAATAAACATCTGATATTGTCTCTATTAAATAAACAAGATGACTAAACTACCAGAGGGGCTGGGATTTAGCTCAATTGGTAGAGCGCTGTGCTGCAGTCTCTGAGGTCCCGAGTTCAATTCCCAGCACCACAAAAATGGGAGAAGGACCTGGCAATCCACTCCCAAGGCAATCCCGAAGCAGTCAGCCATTGAAAACCCTATGACGGTCGCTATGAGTTGGATACAGACTCCACGGCATACAACAACAACAACAAAACTACCAAAGGATTAAAAAAGTTTATTCAACAATGATGATGATGATGATGATGATGATGATGATAATGATTTGGTTTTTTTGAGACAGGATTTTGCAATATAGTCCAGGCTGGCCTCAAATTCATGAACTCATTAGTTCATGATCCTCTGCCTCTACCTCCTGAGTGCTGGGATTACAGGTGTGCATCACCACACCACATTGCCTGGTATTAGTATTCATTTTAAATCAACCTTTAATAAGCATCTGTTACATGTCACGGACAATGCTAGGTTTGAGGACATGGTCCTTGCCTAGAGAAATTTGTAGTCTAATAGGAGACACTGTGTGCTTTCTATGTGCCAGAATTTTATACTAAGCTTGTTTTATAATCTATCTCATTCAGTCTTTACAATAACTCTATAGACTGGATTCCATTATTACATATTAAACAAGGTCAAATGGCAAAAAAAGAAAGAAAGAAAGAAAAAAGGAAAGAAAAAAGAAAAGAAAAGGAAAGGAAAGAGCGAATTTTGTTTATAACATGTTGAAATTGAGGTTCCTATAGGGCTGCCTGCAGATGTACCAGTATGGCATCCGATACCATCAGATCCTGGATGCTAAGCAGGGTTGGGCCTGGTTAGTACTTGGATGGGAGACTGCCTGGTGCTGTAGACTTGGGAGAAGGACCCTGCAGACCACTCCCAAAAAACAATCAGCCAGTGAAAACCCTATGAATAGCAGAGAAGCACTGACAATAGTGTTTCACCTTTTCTAAGTAGGGTCGCTATGAGTCAGACACCTACTCTATGGCAACTAACAACAACAGGGCATCTGGGGCTGGGGTTTATCTCAGTTGGTAGAATGCTTGCTCTGCACTCTCTGAGGATCTGGGTTTGATCCCTAGCATTGCAAAAATGGAAGAAGGATGTGGCAATCCAAATCTGAAAACAATCCAAAAACTATCAGCCATTGAAAATCCTATGAGGGTAGTTATGAGTTGGATCCAACTCAATGGCACCTAACAACAACATAGGGCATCCAGATAGAAGTTCCAGTAAAGTCAGAAATCAAAGCCTGTTGTTGTTGCTGTTGTTGTTGTTGTTGTTGTTGTTGTCAGGTACCATGGAGCTGTCCAACTCATAGCGACCCTCATAGGGTTTTCAACGGCTGATTGTTTCGGGATTGCCTCACGACTGGATTGCCACATCGGTCTCCCATAATCAAAGCCTGGAGTATAAAAAAAAGCCAAGCCAAAAGATCCAAATCTGGAAGTCATCAACATAAAGGAGATGTACAGAAATGACACTAACTAGGGAAGAGTTTCTATCTAGAAGTAAATGTAGCACCAGATTTAAAGAACAGCATCATCTGCGACATGGGAAGAAACAAGGAAAGTGATGGAGATAGAGAAGAAGGTTAATCACAGAGAGTGTTTTTACAGGAGAGAATGTAGTGTCATGTGCCACAAGAGTCTAGCTAGACTGGAGACTGAAAAAAGGAGCTGGCTTTACTAATTAGAAGGGCACCTGGTGAATATCATAGGCAATTTTTGTGGATCTGGTAAACGTGAATGATATTACAGGCATGATAGTGCACACCTGTAATCCCAGCACTTGGGAAGCTGAGGCAGGAGGATCACGAGTTTGAGGCCAGCCTGCCCTACATAGTAAGACCCTGTCTCAAAAAAATAAAAGTCATCAGTTATATTAAGGACTAAACCAGAGGTGAGGAAGAACAGATAGCAAATATAGAGGCAGTGATAGAAGAGGGGAAAGGAGTATGCAGAGTCACAGGAAGATTTCCTCCCTTTTTCAGAGTGGAAAAGACTTGAGCTTTATGGACAGAAGAAAGGTAATGCTCCACAGATAAAACAGTGTCTCAAGAGGAGTGCAAAGAGAATGATTCAAGTGCTTATGTGAGGGCTAGGAATGTAACTCTGTAGTAGAGCTTGTCTGCCATGCGTGAGGTCCTGGGTTTATTCCCAGTACCACAATAAACAAACAAACAAATGAACAAATTTATGGGAAGGCACTACCTGTGGCTACCTGTGGAATGAAGCAGGAAACATCTCTTTCTCTAAGATATTTATTAACTTAAAAATATTTTATGAGCAGCTTATTAAGTCCCAGTCATTGATTCATTCACTCAACAATCATAAGTCTCTGTTCCTATGGAAATAACATTCTTTGTAAGGAGACAGATGTTAAATTTAAAAAATCTCTCTCTCTGCCTCTCTCTCTGATATGAGTGTGAGATGGTGGTAGAGACTATGGCAACAACAAAGCAGGCTAAAGAGCAGGGAGGATGTCTGTGCAGGAGTGGTTAAATATTTCTAAGGGCAAACCAGGAAAGCTTCACTGAAAAGATGATACTTCAGCAGAGATTTTAAAGGAAGTGAGAGAACAAGCCAAATTGAGTTTTCCAAACAGTAAACACAAACTTTCTGGTATGTTCACACAATAGCAAGGAGTTTGGCTTGAAAAGAATGAAAGGGATAGTAGCAGATGATGCGATCAGAGGTAGCAAGGTGCTAGATCATACAGACCTCTCAGGCCATTGTAAGGACTTTTGTTTTTACTCTAAGAAACATGGAAAGACAGAAATACCTGAAAAGAAGCTGGGCACAGTGGCACACACCTGAAATCCTAGTGACTCAGGAGGCTAAGGCAGGAGGATCACAAGTTCAAGGCCAGAAGCAGCCTGTGTAATGTAGTGCGACCCCGATCTTAAGATAAAAAAGGGGATGGGGTGCAGCTTGGTGGTAGGGTGCTTGCAAAGTATGCCCAAGACCCAAGGTACAACCTCTCAGTACCACAAAACAAAACAAAGCCCTGACAACATCATTAACTGAAATCGAAAAGATTGAGAAAGGGAATTTCAGAAGGTGAGGTGATCAGAAATTTAATTTTTGAAAGAATTTTGACATAATCTTGAGATATCCATTAGATACCTAAATGCAGGAGAGTAGTCAACATATGCCTGCAGCCATAACCCTGTGGCATCTGATCCCGTCAGATCTCAGAAGCTCAGCATGGTCTGGCCTGGTTAGTACTTGGATGGGAGACCTTCTGGGAATGCCAGGTGCTGTAGGCTTAGGAGAAGGACCTGGCAACCCACTCCCAAAAATCAATCCACCACTGAAAACCCTATGAACAGCAGAGAAGCACTGACAATAGTGTTTCGCCTGTTGTATGCAGGGTCGCTATGAGTCGGATACCGACTCAACTGCACCTAACAAGTCAACATATGGGAGGAGAACGAAGAGAAAGAACATTGATCAAGAAGCCAAGTAAATAAAATATTTCAAGAAGGTATTAATTGTGCTAGATGTTTCTGTCAAGTAACTGAGATAGGATAGAAAGACAGGGAAAATTTTGAGGATATAGGAATAAAGAGATTTTCACCCTGTGATCTGGTCTGAGTCTTACCAGCTGAGAATTCCAGCATAACAAAAAAAGGAAAGCTGCTGTGGGAACTGCCTGCTTAGAAACCTGTGCTTCTTTAAGAATCTCACTAAAGTAGATTATGGACTATAATTAAAATTAATAGGCCTAGGTAATTTCCTGTGACTAGATGTAGTAAGATTTTCCTCAACTGCCCCAATCTAGGGATTTTAACAATGCTCATGGTCATTTTCCTACCTGTAAATCTATACCACACATCTGTTGGGACTTCACTGAGCAATGTAACTTCAAAAGCCACCAAATCACACACATATCCATTATGAAGGCACCCAGGGGTGTCACTCTCTATAAATGTGCCTGAGCTTCACTCTGAAGGGTGTACTATCCCTTACTTTTACCTAATAAACTTTGCAACTCTGACTCACTCTCTTACTTGTCCTGAAATTCATTTCTGTGACCATGCCAAGGACCTGGCATCTTCTGAGTAGAGGTTGCAAAAAGGGGAACTCCTTAGAGCAGACAGTAACACTGAGCTACAGCATCTCTCACTGCCTGTGACCTAATGAGGATTTCAAATTGATCACAGTATTTAGCAATGTGAAAGATACAGATAACATTAAGTAAATGTCATGAATGTGAAATAGTGAAGGCAAAAGCCTGAGTTCAAGAAAGAATTCAAGAATATGCAGAAAACTCTTTTGAGGATTAGTAGTAACAATCAGTCATTGAAAACCCTATGAACAGCAGGGAAGCACTGACACAGTGCCACCCATGGCATGGCACAGTGTTGCGTAGTGTTTCATCTGTTGTTGCTATGAGTACAGAGCACCTAAGAACAACTGTATAATGAAGTATTTGTCTGGCCTTTGCTCCTAGTTTCTAAATTCTTGGAATTTCCAGAATAACAGGAAGTGACTATCATCTTATCTAGATAGCTTCAGGATGGGTGCTAGCCACTCCAGAATTAGCCTTGTAACTAGAGGGTTGGAGTTACGAATCACATGTCAACTTGACCTCTCAACTTTTGCTGGAGGGGAAGGGAACTGGAGATTTGAGTTCAACCATCTGACCAACAATTCAATCATGCCTTTCTAGTGAGAACCTGATAAAAATTATGGACACAATCTCATTGGAGTGTCCCTGGTTGGGGAATACACTGATGCACAGGAATGATGATGCATACTGATTCCATGTGAAAAGGGCATAGAAGTTCTGCATTCTTTCCTTCCTAGACCTTGCCCTAAGAAATTCTTTATTTGGTTAGTCCTCCTGATTTGTATACTTTATAATAACAGTTTTATTTTTTGTTGTTGTTGTGGTGCTGGAGGTTGAACCTAGAACCTCCTGCATACTAAGCATGCACTCTACCTCTGAGTTACACCCCCATCCCAAAAGAGTAATTTTACGTGTATTACCTTCCTGAGTTCTCTGAGTTGCTCTAGTGAATTGTCAAACTGAAAGGGTCATGGGAACCTCAGATTTATACGTAGATCTAATGTGTGTGTGTAGCTTGGGGAGCCCTGAAGTAAGGCTATTGTCTGGAGGAAGGCCAGTTTTGTCAGGGACCATGCCCTTTAAACTGTGGGGTCTGTGCTAACTCTATGTGGTCAGTGGCAGAACTGAATGCAGTATAGCCAGCTAGAAGTCAAACAGAAATATAAAGAAATGAGGTGGTTTCTGGAAGGGGATGTGTGGGGTCAAGAGGAGGCACTGGGTTTAGAGATGTTGTTGTTAGGTGCCATCAAGTCAGGTCCAACTCATAGTGATCCTATGTAAAACAGAATGAAACATTCCCCTACACTGTGCCATGCCCAGCACTATTGTCAGTGTTTCTATGACATTCATAGGGTTTACAATGGTTGATTTCTTTTGGGAGTGGGCTGCCAGGTCCTTCTCCCAAGTCCTGGTATTCCAAGGTGGTCTCCCATCCAACTACTAACCAGGCTCAACCATGCTTAGCCTCCCAGTCTTGTGGTAGGACAAAATGTAGATGAGGGGAAAAGATTAAAGGTCACTTACATAAATGAAGAGGGATGGTGACAGCATCTATTTTCTTAGTGAAATAGAGATTAGGTTTGAAAATATGGTTGAGCTGCGAAGGTTGAGGGGCTTGAGGTGAAATTGTCAAGTTCTGAAACTGCCCCTTTGGAGAACTGAAAAAGGAGGCAACTACAGATGTGTTTCTCAAACTAGTGTTCAAAGAACACTATTTCATAAGTTGTTAATATCTATGCCATAAGAGAAAATGTTTCTTGTTCAAATAAATTGGAAAATAAAGGATTAAGCAAAGTTAAAGAGATTACTTTATTGCACGACCTCATGAAGCCATTCATAAATTAATGAGCATTATTAATCTGCTAAATAATCTGCTAAATACATTTCTCAAGCACACAGAACACCTTTCATGTCACTTACTATAGTTAACTCATAAATTAGCTATAGAGATAATCAGCAGGGTCATGAAACTGTTCTAGAGTGTAAAAGACTGGAAAAAAGGATATATGTGGATTGATCAGGGGCTATGCAGGACAGGCAAGTCAAAAGAAACAAGGATGTGAAAATAGTACATTTTTGGCAACTAGATCTGGTATAATGGCTTAAATATATATCTATATATAGATAGATATAGATATACACACATATATACATATATAAAATATCACATATATAAACCTATGTATGTATTTATATATACTAATATATAATCTAAACAATTTCAGTATACAAATGAGATGAAACTAGAGCTTTAAAAAAAGGGTTTTATAGAATACATCCTTTGGAATAGAAGTAAGTGCTACATGGAGAATGAAAGTAAACTCCTGTATTTCTCACATTGTACAAAAATCAATTCAAAATGGATCAAAGATCTTAATGTAAAACCAGAAAATGTGAAACTACTGGAAGAAAAAGAAAGGGAAACTCTTCAACATATAGACATAGGCAAGTACTTTCTTAAAACGACTCCAATAGTGCATGAAATAGTACTAAGAATTGACAAATGGGATTACATGAAGCTAAAAAGCTTTTGCACAGCAAAGGAAAAAAATCAAGAGAGTAAAGGGAGAGCCCACAGAATGGGAAAAAATCTTTGTCAACTATACATATGACAGAGGGTTAATATGTAGGATATATAAAGAATTCAAAAAATTAAACACCAAAAGCCAAATAATCCAATCAATAAGTGTGCAACTAAACTAAACAAATGGTTCTCTAAAGAAGAAATACAAATGGCCAATAAACACGGGAAAAATGTTCAACATCTTTAGTGAACAGGAAAATGCAAATCAAAACTACACTGAGGTTCCATCTCACTCAAGTCAGAATGGCCAGCAATAGCAAAACAAATGCTGGTGAGGATGTGGGGAAAAAGCAACACTTACACACTGATGGTGGGGCTATAAACTGATAGAATCATTATGGAAATTAATATGGAAGTTCCTCAGAAACTAAAAATAGAACATTATCCCGCTAGAGAACTCTTGGGCATATACCCAAAGAAATCCAAGTAACCATAGTTGTACTTCCATGTTCATTCCAGCATTTTTCACAATTACAAAGATACAGAATCATCCCAGATGCCCATCAATAGATGAATGGATTTTAAAAATTTTAAATGTGGTATATATACACAACAGAATACTATTCAGCCAAAAAGAATGGAATCATGTCATTCACAGGAAAATGGATGGAACTGGAGATCATCATTTTAAGTAAAATAAGCAAGAATTAGAAAGACAAATTCCACATGCTCTCACTCATATGCAGAACCTAGATTAATCCTAACATGAAAATAAAATCTATATCCATATCCATATATATTTATATCCAAGACTGGAAAACACAAGGGGATATTTTAGAGTGGGGAGGGGATTAGTGTGTGGAAGTGGGAGCAACTTTGGGATTAATGAGGGGAGAACAAATGCAAAACACATGATTCTACTGTATGATAATTTCATAATGAGATGCATTATAACATATGCCAATTAAATAACAATAAAAAAGCAGGTGCTGAACAGAATAAACTTTAAAAAAAATTTGTGTAACAATGGAATACTTAGCAATTTTTAAAAATGAAATAATGGCATTTCCAGCAAAATGGATGGAATTGGAGAACATCATCTTAAGCAAACGAACACAAGCCCAAAAAGAGAAATACATATGTTTTCGCTCATGTGAGTGCTGATTCATACTTAAAGGAAGGAAAAAATCTTATACGTAAATTGATATATATGGCCTGCAGCTATAGCCCTGTGGCATCTGATCCCATCAAATCTCAGAAGCTAAGCAGGGTCCGGCCTGGTTAGTACCTGGATGGGAGACTGCCTGGGAACACCAGAAGCTGAAGGCTTGGGAGAAGGACCTGGTAACCCCCTCCCAAAAATCAATCTGCCATTGAAAACCCTATGCACCACAGAGAAGCACTGACAATAGTGTTTCCCATTGTACAGAGGGTCGCTATGAGTCGGATACCAACTTGACGGCACCTAACAACAACAACAACAAATTGAAATATAAAAAAAATGCACAATTAAACTTAGCGTAGAAGGGACAATTTAAGGAGTGGAAAGAAAGAGGAATCTAGCAGAGGGAAATGAAGATTGGAGAAGATAGGATGGGGAGGAGGGTCAACGAGGAGGGCTGAAGGGGGAGAGATCAACCTCAATGTAAACAGCACAACTTCATGAGTATATTGGAAAAATAGGGGAAGATAACTCAAATAAGTATCAGAGTTTAACTACAAACTGGCCATAAGGCACCATAAACTTTATGGGTCCATTAAAGTGCTGCTAAAAGTGATGTAAAGGATGCACAATGGAAAAAGCCATTGCTGTATTACTCTGTACCCCATTGTCATTTACTAATAAAGGAAAAACAAACAAACAACAACAACAAAAACAAACAACCCTGTGTACATACCCACACACAGAGAAAGGCATTATTTGGTCTTCCAAAAGGTTTACATCAATTAATTACATCACCATGTTCGGACTTTCAGCCTCCAAAACTGTGAGTTAAATAAAACTCATTTCTTTATAAAGTACTCAACCTCAGGTGTTTCATTATAGTAACAGAAATGGACAAATACTAAGGCTAATCCACAAGATGTGTTGATGCTAAAGGACGTAGGGTCTTTTCTTCTACAGAATACAAGGAGCCACAGGAGTATTTCAGGCCAGGAAGTAACATGATTGGAGCTCTGCCTTGGGTAGATATTCTGTGAGTGAAGTAGAGGAATGTCAGGAACAGGAAAACACTTGAGTTAAGGACATCTATGGTAACCTGACACAAGAGTCTAGATAAGAAAGGATGAGGACAGATTTCTAGAGTTTATCTGTCCTCTACTATACCTATGGGCTGGGATTTAGCTCAGTGGGTAGAGCACTGCTCTGCAGTCTCTGAGGTCCCAAGTTCGATTCCCAGCACCACAAAAACGGGAGAAGGACATGGCAATCCACTCCCGAGGGAATCCTGAAATAGCCATCGAAAACCCTATGAGGGTCGCTATAAGTTGGAAACGACTCAACGGCATCTAACAACAACAACTACTATACCTGTGGTTATTTACCTACAGTCTACAATAAGGTACTGTACAGTTAAGATTTTGTTAAGAGGGTAGGTCTCATGCTGTACTCTTACAATAAAACAAAGCTTTCAAAAATAAATAAATAAAAGGGATGAATACAGGCATTCAATGGCTGAGCATCCAGCCATGAGCTTACCTAAACGTCAGGTGAGACTAAAAGCTAGCGATCAGAATATTTCCTTTCAAAATGCCTATTTTGAGATATAATTTGCTTGCCTGGCCCCTTTAGAGATATCTGTAAAAGCAATTTACTACATGATTCTATAATTTAACTGGATTGCCAACATAGTTTTTCTGTCAGGTTTATGTAAGTACACTTTATTTCATTCCTAAGCAATACTGTAAATGTGCAATATGAAAAATATTATGATACTATATAAAAATATATAAATATATATAATATGTATATATAAATATAAAAATAAAATATAGCATTAAATTTTTAAAATTTTTTCTCAGCATAGCTTGTAAATCAGATTAGACCACCATATGGAGATGGGCTTACACAATTAACCAGGGGTGCTATACCATGGTCAACCTGAGCCAACTGTATAAAACGATTATGTAGCATGGTTGATTTGCAATGGCTATTTGCACTAAGATGTCTTCAAATTATTACTATCTGTGTGAGAAAGATAAGTCATTTAGTGATTATCTCAAATAAATTTCTCTTCTGCTTACCAAATAGACTTGCATTGATTGATAGAATCAGGAGGTAGTGTGGATTATACAGTAATTGCTTCAAGAGGGCATTTTATTATATCATACTGTTACATATCAATTTGACTCAACAGCTAAACTAAAATATGTTTCTGGTATTTATTTACCAAAGGCAAGAATCCTTGAAGGTTTTGACTAGGCATGAGCAAATGATAAAAATGAAGAACTCTTACATAGAAATGCTGAATTTAAGCACTATTCCATTTACCTTCAGGTCATGTGTTTTGTCTGCTTTCTTTCTTTCTTTCTTTTTTTGTACTTTTCTTTTTTGTTGATTTGATCATATTTTTAAATAAGGCTTTTAGAACCAGGCGCCATGTCAGACACCTATAATGCCAGCAACTGCAGAGGGTGAAGCAGGATTGCAAGTTCAAGGCCAGAGGCAGCCTGCGCAACTTGGTAAGATCCTGTCTCAAAATTTAAAAAAAAAAAAAATTTACAAAGGGAGCTGGGTGCAGTGGTGCATGCCTGTAATCCCAGCAATGTGGGAGGCAGAGGCAGGAGGATCACAGATTCAAGGACAGAGGCAGACTGGGTAACTTAGTGAGACTCTGTCTCAAGATAAAAAATAAAATATGGGTTAGGGGTGCAGCCTAGTGGTAGAGCACTTGTAAAATATGTGGGAGGTCTTGGGTTCAACCTTCAAGTACCAAAAATAATAATAATAATAATAAATTAAATTAATTAATTAAAAAGGGGCTGAGGGTGAGGGTGCAGGTCAGTGTTAGGGCACTTGCCTAGCATATGTGAAGCCCTGGGTTCAACCCCCAAGTACTGCAAATAAGTAAGTAAATAAATAAACTAAAGCTATTTATACTATAGTATAGTTAAACAAGTATAGTTATAGTTAAAAGTTATAGCTAAAGTTATAGTATAGTTAAAACAAGAAACTTTTTTTCAAGTATTTGGAAAAGGAGTGCTTATATTTAACAGATTTCATGGTATATAATAATGAACTGTGAGAAATTAAGTTGTATAGCATTTGAGTTATGTAGACCAATCAAATGCTGAGAAAATTTTATATAGCCTTGCATGAAGGTAGTGTGAATATTAATAAACATGTATGAATTTCCCTCCAAAAAACTCAGTTTTCATGGGGCATTTTGAGGCTAGAAACAGATGAGTCTTATGAGCTCCTGGTTGATCATGGTGAGTCTGCTAGTCTAAGACCTCAAAAGCATGGTAGTGACAGGAATGCAGGCCAAGGAAGATAAAACATTATGCAAGGAGGAAGAGGAGAAATAAATCTCTCCCTCTCTTGTCTGTACATAGTGTTCTCATTAATAGGCACTTAATAAAACACATCTTTATATGCCAAGGTTACTTTAAGTCACAGAGTCTTGATTCTGAAATTAGAATGTCCACTATAATGTGTTCATCAACATTTCCATGTTCATTGTGAAGGTAAATCATCTCCCCTCTCCTTGGGCTAAGACCACTAAAGGCTTTGGGGAAGTATCTTTTTCTCTTATCCCCATTGCTCCTCTCTCAGATTCCTAGGATGAGCTTCAGACCCCCCTGGGGCTTCTTCCAGAGCTAATCCAGCATGGATACCAAGAGGGAAGATGGTTATGAGAGAAACCAACCCTCCATCCATAGTTGGCAAAAGCTTTACATAGTAAGAAAGGACTACTCCAAGAAACCGCAGGGCCCCAGCATCCCCTCTAAACTACACTAAGAGAGTGAAGAAGCAGCAAAAAAGGCCAGAGCATGTATTCCTTCTAGTTTTAGTTTGCCTGTGTGATGTCCAAACTACAGCTTTTTTAACTGAAAGTAGGACTGGTATGGGGAGAAATGACTAAATAAACAAATGAATAAAAGAAGTCATCTTTAGATCTTAGAGACAAGGCTTCTAAGTTTAAAACTGGAAATTGTTTCTCCACAAAATAATGACAAGTTCTATGACATTACTACCATATTACTATAATTTGGTTTCATAAAAGACAATTATGAGGCTGGCTTTCTAATACTTATCCTATGGGAAAAGGTTTCTTGAAATTTTAAATATTTGACTTGTAAAATTCTGCAGAACATTTTACAATTTCACTACATTTCAGAGGGAAAAAGGTGATGTAAAAAAGACCCGGTATTATTCATACTTTCTAAGAACCTCTAATTGAAGGGATGGTCCAAGCACTTATGAGACTTCTCTCAGTAGCCCTGCCTCTCCTGCAATGTCACACCATTTAGGCTTCCATCGCCTAAAACTGTTAGGTTGCCAGCCTCATTAGAATGGGAGGACAGGCAGGAAAAAAGGCTCCCTTGCACGATACTGATGTGCTCTTTTGAAGTGCTCTAGAAGTTGGCACTTTCTGAGGTTCTGTAACACAAAGGTCATATGAGGGCAGAAAATCCAACTGATCTTGGGCAAAGATAACTCAGCGTAACATATGGTCCCAATAAACACAGACTTAACAAAAAGTAAACAATCATGCAGACAGAAGTCAGATCTGGGCCTAGGGATTTTTGAAAAACAGTTCCTGGGAGCAAAGGTCTATTTAGGACAGAAATACAAATGTATTATAATTAAAACTCTGATAACAATCGATGGTTTTTTATTTAAAATATAAATATAAAAGCCTTTTTTCTGTATTTAATCATGAGGGTCAAATTTATAGTGGAGTGACTTCCAAAGTTAAAATTTTAAGATAGTACTTTTTTCATTTAAAAAAAACTACAAAATTAGGAAAATAAAGAGGAAAAGGAAAATGTCTGTTTGCCACTGTTCTGCCATAACCTCTGTTGACATTGTGGTATATTTCCTTCTAATCTTTCCACAACCCTTTTCTGGCATTTCTGACAAAATAAGATGAAAGAGGCCAGCCTAAAGCCTTCTGGTAATAACTCTTTTCCCTCTTTCAACCAAACATTCCTCTATAATAGTACATTTCCTCCCTTAAGAGGACTGCCACCTTCCATGAACCGGCTCCCCACCTCTGCTCTATCACATTTTCCATATTAATTCTTAACCTTGGCCATTATGATATTAGCACACATTTTTGTTCCTTTTAAACAATGAAAACTCATTAGAATTTTTAACAATGCATATTTTTCAAGTAATAAATGTCTATGAATAGGCATCAATCAATATGCCTTCATTAAGGATAGGGGGAAGTTCAAATGTAATTAATGTGGCAATTAAAAGTCTATCTTTTTTAGAGTAATTAAAATGGATTAACTGGGTCACTCAACTTTACAGAGAAAAAACAAAACAAAACAAACAAAACCTTCCAATGTCTAACATCTTCTACAAGGCAATGATTGTACAAATGTTTTGTCTTCAAAATTTGATTCTAGTTCTTCAAGAAAAATAGTGTAAAACTCTGCTTATTCTCATAAAGTGGAACTGAATGAAGGCAAAATAGTCCCAAAAAACCCTTGATATTAATGTTATGAAAATAAAAAGTACAGATTTTATCTTCACTATAGATGTACAGATGGCTGGATGCGGTGGCACACATCTGTAATCTCAGTGACTCAGAGACTGAGGCGGAGGATCAAAAGTATGAGGCCAGAGGCAACCTGCATAATTTAGTGAGACCTTGACTCAAAGTAATAAAATAAAAAATGTTGGCTGGGGGTGCAGCCCAGTGGTAGAGCACTTGCAAAGTATGTGTGAGACCTGGGTTCAACTCCCAAGTACTACAAAAACAGAAACAAAAAATATTCATATAGATGTTGTATCTTGTACTCTTATTCCAAGAGTATGTGATTAAAAGATTACTAAAGGCCATGTTTGTTGGCTTTAGGAAGGAATCAGCATAGTATAGAAATATGCAAACAGAATTACCCAATAATTTGAAACATCAAAGTTTGGCTGCAGGTTAAGGCCACGTCTATAAAGACAAAGTAATAAGCAGGAAGCACATGCTCTAGCCACATGCAGAAAAATGCAACTTCTAAGACCAACTAGCATTTAAAAAAAAAAAAACAAATACACACCCTAATCTAAAAATAAGAAACATCCACAGAATTACAGGATTTTTTCTTTTTGAAGTTAAAAGGGATTTTGCTGCAGAAGTCTCCCAAAAGCTATAAATTCAATTTGGTTAATGTAAAGCCACTCTTGTTTTCTTTTCTAATAAAAATAAAGATTCCCTCTAATTAATGTTTCTTAAAGGATTACTGCCTACAGCCGTACCACTGTGGCAACTGATCTGGTCAGATCTCAGAACTGAGAAGCTAAGCAGGGTTGGGCCTGGTTAGTACTTGGATGGGAGATTGCCTGAGAACCGGGTTCTGTAGGCTTGGGAGAAGGTTCTGGCAACCCACTCCCAAAAAACAATCAACCATTGAAAATCCTATGAATAGCAGAGAAGCACCAACAAGGCTTGGGAGAAGGTCCCAGCAACCCACTCCCAAAAAACAATCAACCATTGAAAATCCTATGAATAGCAGAGAAGCATCAACAATACTGTTTCACGTGTTGTGTGTAGGGTTGCTGTAAGTCAGACATTGACTCAACAGCACCTAACAACAATAAAGTATTACTAAAATAGCACACGGGCTGGGATTTAGCTCAGTGGGTAGAGCGCTGTGCTGCAGTCTCTGAGGTCCCGAGTTCAATTCCCAGCACCGCAAAAATGGGAGAAGGACCTGGCAATCCACTCCCAAGGCAATCCCGAAACAGTCTGCCATTGAAAACCCTATAAGGGTCGCTATGAGTCGGATACTGACTCGATAGCACCTAACAACAACAACAACAAAATAGCACACACACATATCCATGCCACACTACTGAGGAAAAGACAAAATCTAAGCTGACACTGGAAAAAGGTCATTCTAAATTTAAAAGATGGGACTGGGATTTAGCTCAGTTGGTAGAGCACTGCGCTGCAGTCTCTGAGGTCCCGAGTTCAATTCCCAGCACCGCAAAAATGGGAGAAGGACCTGACAATCCACTCCCAAGGCAATCCCGAAACAGCCATTGAAAACCCTATGAGGGTCGCTATGAGTCGGATACTAACTCAAAGGGACCTAACAACAACAACAAATTTAAAAGATATATTAATTTAAAATATCTGGTCTTATGTTTAAATGACGGGCTGGCATTTAGCTCAGTTGGTAGAGCACCACTCTGCAGTATCTGAGGTCCTGAGTCTAATTCCCAGCACCGCAAGAATGGGAGAAGGATGTGGCAATCCACTCCCGAGGCAATCTGGAAACAATCAGCCATTGAAAACCTTATAGTCAGAGCTGACTCAATGGCACCTAACATGTTTAAATATTTTAACATTTAACATTTTACATAACATTTACATAACATTTATATTACATTAACATTTAACATAAACATTTTAACATAAACATTTAAACAACATGTTTAAATGACAGCTTTAATCTGTACATTATTGCAATGGTCATATTTATCCTTTAAAATATGTGTGTGTATGTGTCCACATAAAATATATCATCAGCCAAGGAAGATCC